>ML780613.1:282845-317355 GCA_009831015.1 Picea engelmannii | reverse complement strand
CTAAATATTCCTTATGTGATCCTAATCAATCATAATATATAATATTATTTAATTAGAGATGTTGTGGCTATTCTCTAATCAATTAAAAATTATATGGATCACTAGACATTATTTCTTTTATGCATAAAATTAAGTTGATATGATAATAATTATAAATTGCATAAATAAAACTACAATATTCATGCATAACATTCAATGATGTATACTCATTCAAAATGGCATGTTTTTAATTAGAGGTTAAGAAAGGAATTATTTTAATGACCATAAAAGATCACCCGGATTGCAATTCTAACTATTGTGTGACTAGAAGCAAAGTGTACAGATGCTATTCTCCTTAGGGAAAAACGTATAGTAAAATAACCTAAAGACGCACAACAATGCAAAGAAACCTCTCTGTATAGAGCACAACAATTTCATTTAAAAACATACAACCAAATTATAAAAGAAAGACGCACATAAATGTATGGTTCTGCCATCTTAATATGGATAGACGTACAACAATATGCATTAAAATGTGCAGAGAAAATGCAAGGAAAACCCAATAGGGACGCACCGAGACAGAATAAACTTGTCTTTCTCCAAAACACCAAGGCAGAGATAAAATCTGCTATGATACCAAATGTTAGTTTTAACTCGATTCTAAAATATGCGGAATAAAAACTCTTTAAAAGAATCGAATTTTAGATGCCAAATGGATCATACCTCCGGCCATTGATGCTGCTTGAGTTTGGCTAATTGTTGTAGAAGTTTTCCCAGTTCCACACTAGTTTTGCTTTCCGTATGGCACTTCCAAGCTCTGCTCACTCTGATTGATGGTGTAAGACTGAAGGAAATTGATTGAATTAAGCAAGCTTGGGGACCAAAACGAAATCTTTATAGCCAAGCTTCCATCAAGCTTTTGTTGGCTAACTGTTAACTGTTCCACATATCTAGGTAGAGAACCGTATGGAGTAATGGACCATTCCAGAAACTCCCAACAAGAAAATAGTTGCATCATGTTGGTTTCCGAATGAGCTGTGGCAGTTGAAACAATTCCGGTTGGTTTCGGCGGTTCAATACGGTTAAGAATACGGTTCCAGTTGGTCGAATGAGCTGACGGCGAACGGTTCTGGTTGGTCGAATGAGCTCCGGCGGTTAAGGGAGCTTACAGTTAAATGCTTGGACCTTCACCCCTTGTATCTAACACAGAAGAAGAAATAATCCTAAACGCAACATTCTGGTCCTCGGGTCAACGCCTCCATAAATTCAAACCACCCAATCTTGATCTTTCAGGTAATCTAGTCAAAGATTTTGTTTCTCTATATTGAGGTCCAGTAGCTGATGATGTTGGCGTTAACTCTTCAAAAACATCACTTCTATAATGAAAGCAAACACTCAATGCCCTTAGTCCCTCAAGAGCATTAGCACCACCAGTAGTTGGCACATGGCCATCATCTAGGCTAGATGTCACACTAGAAAGGGATGTATTTCGGTTGTGCCCTTTAAATTGTCCACGACTATGATTTCTATTGGAAGTCTCTTTTATTGATTGTACTTCATGTCCAATTTCAATCATAGGTCCACCTATTTTTATTGAGTTTCCTTGTTCTTCACTGGCTTCATAATAAAACTCCATGTGTTCATTCACATAGACATGGTCTTCTCTAGAAATTGATAAGTGGCTTGATATACACTATGCAGTATTGTGAGAAGCAACTATGGATAGAAAAACCCTAACGCAATAATTCATCAGGATCAAGTTATAATCAGGATCAAGATCCATGAGTCTTTCTTGAGTACTGCATTCTCTGGTTTCCTCAACTTCAACAAATCCAAAACTGTTGATGTCTATACCTTGCTTTACCATATCAATAAGAGAGTGAATAAGATTAATAATGAATCTCGATTCATTAAGAGCTTCCAATGTTTTTTTGTCTATGGTGCTTGGCGCTTGGTGTTGAGACTGTCAATACCTTTGTCGTGATGCGCTGAGGGTTGTAATACATCGATACAAAGATAGCACACCTGTAATAAAAAATTAAAACAGGGGAAATTTTACCATGGAACCCTGACTTCGGGCCTTCGGGCTTCGGGTGAAATGAGAAGTCGCAATTTGAAATCACCTGGTGATCAAATCTTCCAGAGTGGAAATTGGCGCTCGAAACGATGACCAAGACATATTAGCGTTTGGTTAAACATTGAGGATGTTTGAAGACCTGAATAATCCGACTAGTGTCGATATGGCGATGAATTGAACGATCTGATGATGAATTGGCAAAACCTGAGCATATATCTTTGTGCGCACTTGAAAGCGCAACTTGGGAATATTTGTGACTTTCTTACCATATTGCTTGTCATTTTCCATCACAAGTCTTGTAAAACATGAAAGCATGTCCACCATAGAAATCAAGCGATTGATGGTGCCTTTGATATCCTTTGTGAAAACTAAACTGTACATTTGGAGGCACTTAAGACTTGGCATCTGGATACTCTGTCAACACCCATGAGCACTTTGGGAAGTTGGCATTGTCCCTTCACTGGTGATGATGAATATCCATTCGAAACCTGTGAGTACACTAAAAACGCCGCTCGAAAATTTGTGTTCTGCTATCGATAATTCTTAGCTTCAATCGTGGCTTCCACCGGGCGCATCTATATTAACTGATATGCCTTGCATCCCTTGACACTCGACACTTAATCATAGGTGTTTGCAGAGATCTCTGGTGTTTGATATTTTTTCTCCTATGATATATCCCATATGCGCAAGAAATAAAACTTGAAAAGACTTTATAAAATTCAACACCTGCTTGTCTTTTCGACGCGTAGCGCACTTCTTTTGGGCCCCCTTGTGAACTTCTCCTCCATGTGACTTGGCCTAACGTTTGCCGCTTGTGCGCTCGGTATCTGCTGACTAATATTTTGTTGCAGGTGCGTGGATCGGTGCTTTGATTAGTTTGGGTCCGTGAGGTAATTAGCCCAATATTTTCTGCATAAAACTCAGAAATCCTTCCATTTATTATTTTATTTTTACCAAACTATATCAATTAATAATAAAATTATTATTTTAAAATTATATATAAAATAATTTTAAAACAATATAATTTATATATCATTTTATTTTTACCAAACTATATCGATTAATAATAAAATTATTATTTTAAAATTATATATAAAATAATTTTAAAACAATATAATTTATATATCATTTTATAGAACTGCAACTTGGTTTAATAAAACAAAGACAACTTGGCATTTTTAAGACCCCTTTTTAAAGATCTAGGAATTGCGAAAGGGAGATGGGAGGTCTCGGCAAAATCTTGATGTAAAGTTTTGCGATTTTGACAAATGTGACGCAAGGATTTGAGATTTGACGGTAGAGAAGCTTGGCAATAATGGAGAAAGGTTTAGAGGTTCATTGCGGCTAAAAAGCTTACGCCAGGCGACAAGGATTTAAAGGTAGTGCAACTTGACAAAAAAATTGGCAAAGGACACAAAGTTTATAAATTTCAATATTTGTTCTAACATAGGATCCATATAGGGATGGTGCTTTCCTGCAAAGTGCCAAGAACAGTAGACCATGTGCCTTCATCCATTGGGTGACTTGAAATCAACCGTGTCAAACTCTAAACATTGTCATTTTACCTGCGCCTGTTCTGAAACCAAAACTTCTTATTCTTTGCAACTGAAGAGGTTTTGCACAAGTGCCTCCATTGGGATATGGAGTCATTATACCTAGAAACTTAACCATATTGGATGCCAAACTGAGAACCGAACTACGGAGCTGAAATAAAACGTTGAACTAGAATGCTAAAATGAAATGTTGATTTGGACAACTTATTTATATACATTTTCCCTACACTAATCAGGCGAAATTCCATTATTCAAGTAATATGGAATTTCCAATGGATCCATGCAAATAGTGGATTACTTAACATACCTTGCTTGTTGCTAAATGAAGGAATGAAAATATAATAATTTTTTTGCAACAAAGAATGAATAGGTAGCTTGTTCTTACTGCTGAAGTTTGGTTGCACACAAAACGTTGCAACATTTTGGACCTCTTAAAGAAAATACACCAACCAAACAGCCATTGGATCATGAAAAGATAAAGAATTTTCAAATTCAATCGATACTTATTCCTGGTGGCCAAGCTGTATGAAATGCCTTTGCACACTTTGTCCACTGCTGATCTTTTATTTTTCTGGCGCAAGAATGTAACATTGAGGTTCACTAGTCTATTGCTCATCAGTTGTTAAATATGGAGAGATCAACTGCTCCAGTAACTCCTCCTTATATCCTTCATCCATTGTCCAAGAATCTTCTTGATAGCTGTCATACATAGGTTGATTGCTTTTAAGATGTTGCTAATTGGTTTCCAGCTGAACAAAATCTTCTTGCTGCTCATCATCTTCAAAAACACTTTCATCATATTCATCAAATATTGGGGGAAAACTTTTGTAAGTTTCCATGCATGGTAAAAAAGAAATATGTTCTTCTTCATCTAAGTACTCATCAAATATTGGTTGATCTTCATTTAAAACAACACATACATTTGATATGATTTCAAACGTATCTTCAAAAGAATCGAAATCAGAAGAAGCTTCATGATCCTACAAACTTTCAGATTCATTCCTTTCAAAACTTTCCATAGGTACTTCTCCATTTCCTCTTGCAATAATATCTTCTTTTTCTTCACTGCTGCAACAAATCTAGTCTTGATCTACTTGAAAACCTTCTGACATTTCCTTTTCATCTTCAAGGAGATTAGTTTGATCTTCATCTTGAATAAGATCACACATGCTATTATGCTTTGATTCTTCATCAACAAATCCTCTCCCATGGCGATCATCTTCATCGACTTGAACACTTTCTGACATTTTTTCTTCTTCTTCATGAAAATTTGCTTGATCTTCTTGAAGTAAATCTTCCTACTCTGAAATTTTTTCTTGTTCTATGAATTATTTATCGCAACAATCTTCAAAAAGGAGTTTCTCTTAATAGATTCTCTTGCAATGTTGATGAAAAGTTGTGTGAAATTCTTTCAATGAGGAAATACTAGAAGGGGATAAAGATTTGTACTAGAGTCGAGTGTCTCCTCCCAATGAAAACATAAACAACTTCATGAGGACATCTTCACGATATATATCCAATTTATCCATAAGCTTATGAAATTCAAACAAGTGTTATGTAGGATTGTCATCCACATCTTCTATGAAATTAGGAAGAATATATTCCCAAACTTTGATGTCTGGAACAACGTTTGGAAAACCAAAAAGATTTGTAAAATCCAAAGGAGCAAACCATTCAACAATCCAAGCAATGAAAGAACTTGACATCTTGAAACCAGTGGAGTCGCCAGTGGATCATGTGGAGTCTTCGAACTAAGCAGTCGCTAGGTGAATGATCACAGCCAAGTGAATGCCTATCCCTTGTTCACCATCAAGAAATAGATCCGAGCATTTTGGTACCCCAGGGAAGATATAGACCTTTGAAACCGTCCCCGATAGTGATGCCAAAAAATGTTGTCGCAAGAGTCGAATCTAGGTTGTAATAGAGCCAAGCCTTAGCACATTTTGAATGAAATAACAATTGTTGATTGATGAGTTATTGGAGGCTTATGGATCTAGCTCTGAATGAGTCTTTCAATTATTATAAATCATAAACAAAAAGGCATGACCTCGACTGCTAAATCCTTTTGATCATAAGCATGGATAGAAGGAGTGAGATAAACAAAATTGAAATACAAAGCCAAGTATCTAACAAGGATAAATATGACCTTCCCTTCAGCAGAAGAAATGACAATGATTTTAAATATCTGGACATAGATCTTGTCTCACTCATGGCAAGACAGAGGAAAAACTATGAACAAATAAAACTTGTAAATTAGGAAAAACAATTAAGATGCAGGTTTGGTTTTACTCACAGCAAAGCAGAGGAAAAATTGCACTTAAAGGAATGCTTCTAATTAGCCACATCAGAAGTTTCATTGAATTGTAACCTCTACAAGTTGAATAAATGAATGAGTTGAAGAAAGAAGATTAATGAAAACTTGAGACATAGAACACGGGAAAAGACATGGTTTAATTCAACGAGGTCTTAGAATCTCTTGGGTTATGTCATGTACAATGCCAATTTGTTTCCTTGTTTTCTGGAAAAACAAAAACCAATAAAATCAACTCTTAAAAAGAATTGCAAAATATATCAAATTGATGAAATTGTTTGAAATATATTCTTCCCTAAAACACTCTGCTACTGCCAAATGTTCTTCGAATGGATCTGGTTGTTGATTTTGTGCCTTGAAGCATTGGATGGATGCCACTAAATTTGGATCTGATGTTTATCCTTGTTAGTTGTTCCCTCGTGAGCTTCAAGATTAGGGGATTAAGTTAACTGTTTATTTCCACTTGTTTTCAAATAGTCTATTGCTAACGTTACTCCTATAATCATATGATTGCAAGGTATTTACCATTGTTTTTCTATCTTCCCTGGAATATTGATGATTTTGCTGCTAGGTTCCCCGCCACTTGTGCTTTTGCTGCCTGAAAATATGGAATTTGGAGTTGACTTGGAGAATGGAAACATTGAAAATATCCCTTTCCAACTGTTCATATTTGTTATCAATTCCCCTATAGGAAACCCCATTTTCGATTTATGTCTTTCTTGGTGTGAAATGTGTTAGCGATAAAAAATGCACTGGCATTTTTGAAAGAATTATGCCTAATATTGTAGGGAATATTTGACTAGCTTTCCGGGCTCCAAATGTATATTTGAAAGCACCATTGGAAAGCTTAGGATTTGTAGATGTCGATCGACTATTTAAGCATGCAAAACAGACTCTCCATGACTGAGAAATTTGATTTTGAAAAAATCTGTGCTTTCACCAGCGCAAAAGGCAGAATTATAACTAGTTAGTTGGTGAAAGCTCCGCCTTTCACCAGCGAAGGAGTGGATTTTCGGGTAAATTAGTTGGTGAAAGCCTGTAATGACCAGAATACTCGAAATTTCGCCCAGATCAGAAATTTTCGAGCCAGAAAGAGATGAAACTTCTTGGAATAGATAGGTGGTGAATTATCAAGTCAGATTTAAATGCTACTTTTGTGAGATAAGATCAGAGAGAGGTTGTTCAAACACATTTGGCCTCATTTTAAAAGGTAGAATTTCAGGATTTTTGGCACACATCATCAAATTCGAATTCCACTTTCAGAGGAACAGATCAAAGAGCCTTGGAAGGCTAGGCTACACTTCATCAACTTTCAACCAATGTTTGAAGACCAAAAGATAGAGATTGACCTCACTTTAGGATCTCTTCCTAGTTTTTTATAAATCTAGTTTACTTTCTATTTTTAGAAAATCAGATCCACTGTTTTAGGATTTGAAGACTTTGATGAAAAGCTATAAAGCTACAGACTTAATACAGATACAGGGGGTTCAATTCTGGAGACACTTTTTGGCTATGTAACTTGTGCATTATTTTGCTATATGAATCACAGTTTTCTTTGGTCATTATATATCAGTCTGTCCACATTTTCCACTATTCTGTATTTAGTTCTATTCAACTCAGTTGTTCAGTACTGTCATCTTCTGATATAACTCATGAATACAAATTAGATCTTCTTACATTCTTGGATGACCCTGCAGATTTGTACTTGGTTATCTTGAATGTCATTCTTCATATCTTGATTATTTTTTGTTGTAACTAATATCTAGTTTCTTGAAGCACTGGTGTATTTAGAGGCATGATATGTTATCTTCTTGCTTAGCCATCCTCAGTTATCCCATTGATCCACACTTTGATTATTTATAATTTCTTAAGTTACCAATCATTCTTAGCCTACAACCCTAAGGAGTTTCTTGGAGTGATAACAAATTGGCGTCGTTGTCGGGGAGAGGAGATCGAAGCTCAACTTCCTTGGGAGATGACACGAGGTCCAACTTTGATGATAGACAAAGCCTGGACATCATTTGGTCGTAATCATCTATCTGGCGACTCCATGAAGGATGAATTCAGTGGCGACTCCATTGTTCAGAAAATTGTTGGTGACTCCACTGGTATGACATGAACAGGATCTTAGCAAAGAGGTATGCATTCTGTGATTTTTCAAGTATTTCTGGTTTCCCTAATCCAATGCCTAGTAGAGATGAATGGGAAAACAGTCTTCCCAGATTTCGAGGAGAGAAGTGGAAAGTGCCAGCTGAACATTTGCTGGATTTCCATGACTTTATTGACCGGCTTGAAATTGTACATGAGGATGTTCAAATTAAGATTTTCAAATTTTCATTAGAAGGGATTGCTCTTGACTGGTGCCGGTCTCTTCCAAGTGCAAGTGTCAGCTCTTTGGCTGATTTTCATGCTGCCTTTCATCTATTTTGTAAAGAGATATATTCAACCGACCTTCTCTACCCTGAATGTTGTCATGATTTCAATTTGTTGAATAAGAAATCAGATAGTTATGTGAAATATGCTACAGCAGGAGATGCTTCTCATCATGACCAAGATATTGATGATCTACAGGATGATGGCCATAGTATTGATTCTTTAAATAGTACACCAAATGCATCCACTATCTTAGATTGTTATCAAGATCATATTGCCTCCTTTAAAAAATTCAAAGATGATGAGCAGATTGAAAGTTCAACAGGTGAAAGTATTGGAGCAACAGTAGATGATGAGGGCAGCCTACAGTTTCAAGATTTGCAGGAACTGAAAGTTTGCAACAGATACAAAGAGAGTGATGGTGAAGAGGAGCACAAAGGTTATGATAAAAAATTGAGTTTGTATTTTCCTCCGTCGGATCTTGAGCAATCTGTATTCAGCATTGAGACCATAGATAGTAAAAGAGAGCAGAAAGAATTAGATCAACATGTTATGATGCATGTTTTTCTGTCAGATATTGAGCAGCCAACTTTGTATGAATTTCAAGATCCAATTGCCAGCCTTCATGGGAAAGAGAATACCCAGAGATTTTTTGATTTTCAGATCAAACAACAGGAAGAGGTTTTTCTTTATAGCTTCGTTGATCCTTTTGATGATTATTGCGAGTCTTTGAGTAGAACATATGTCAATCTGTTTTTGAAGGAAGGTTGGTTCTGCTGCCCTTTCAAACTCCATTTCTGTATGCTATGGTTTCTAATATTTTTCAAGTCAAGATCAAGCATGATATCAGTAAATCAATTTCTTACTTGGCTGCATTGGAAATTCAGTTTTACTTGATCAATCTGCCTCTACTGGTTAGAGTAGGAATAGATAGAAAATAAGCTTGTCATCGAGCATGAGATCCTTTTTAGTCTAGTAGTTTGTAGCAGGAACTTGTGTTCAGCATTTTATTACAGTTTGAATAAGTTGCAGGGATGGATGAGGAGATTTGAGCAAATGGCCTTGCATGTTGGCCTTGATGTAGTCTAGAGCAGGCATCTCATTGTCCTTTCTGCTCTACAACTGCGATTTATAAATTCCCTCTGTTTATTTTAGTTATTCTCGACTGGTTTTGTTTATAAGTTCTAGATTGGAACAAAAGACTAGTAGGACATTGCGGGTCTTGACGGGGTGTGTATACGCCATGACTATTAAATGCTTCAGTATCTAAAAGAGGCCCAATATTGTTTGCAGTCCTATACTGAGAATAAGTTGCTTGGTTATGAAAGAGAAACA
Organism: Picea engelmannii; assembly: GCA_009831015.1. Taxonomy (NCBI): domain Eukaryota; kingdom Viridiplantae; phylum Streptophyta; class Pinopsida; order Pinales; family Pinaceae; genus Picea; species Picea engelmannii. The sequence continues at coordinate 307,727 of ML780613.1, read as the reverse complement.
ACTATGTACGCTCAACACCATGAAATGTATCACCAGACAGTGGTGGTTTTGAATAGCCCCGAACTGTTTAGGGGTGCAAACATTCGCTGGTGACATGAATGCAAGTAGTGGTAGCACTAAATTTTTTGACCCTTGTATTACCAGGTTCTTTATTCACACCTTCCAATACTCCAACAAGTATTTGTATGGACAGAATTCATAAAATATGTTGTCAGACCTGCAATTGGTATATCAAGGGTTGGAGATGCTAATGTTATTTTCTCATTATTTGTTGGGCGCTTAACAACTAGTTTGTTGTCTATCACCCTCATTATATCTTACTACCCCACAGATAGCTCACATAAAGTTCACACATGAGAAGAATTTGGCAAATGCGGTGAAGCTGCCCCCTCAAACTGAAAGGGAGTTTCTTCATCCAAAAGTTCCAACTCCAGTATATGGCTCTGTCCCTTCAGATCGCCCTTTTTCTTGTCCTAGTGAGGGCTGTGACAAATGCTACATACATGAGTATAAATTAAATCTTCATCTCAGAAGAGAACATGCAGGTTATGCTTTTAAAGAAAATGGAAGGCACTCCTTCAAGTTGGATGGTAGTAATGGTGACTCAACAGTGGGTTCACATGGAGGTGCCCCTGATTGGTGGTCGACGTAGACATTTTCAGATCTTGTAGCTTCCTCTAGAAGAGAGCGGTTGATCAAAATCTGGAACAGGGGTCAAATTTTAGCTCAAAAATCAACGTTCTCGGGATTGCCTCAAAACGAACGTGAGCGTAGACCTCGTCGTTGCGAACCCAACGCAACTCGTTTCGTCTCAAACAGATGTCGGGAGCGAAAGACATCGTGATCTGTTCGAATCGCCACATGGTTAAAAAAAAGGACGCTGACTGGGCAGTCTGTACAGTCTGTACAGGCTGACGTGGCAGAGGCCGTATGATGATGTGGCATGATCGTACGCTGACGTGACATTTGATGTGGCAGATTCTGATTGGCAGACATGGACGAATCAGTTTGTGACACGTGGCATCTTATGGTCAAATGGTAGGTGCCACGTGGCCCAGTCATGGGCTGCCACGTGGCACCCCGGTATTGGTCTATTTGGTTTGTTAATCAAAATTTTTATGGGTCCGTGGGGTTCGACCCCCGGACCTCCTCTCCTGTGTAAAGCTCTAACAAAGACCGCTCGGCCAATACGCCCACAATTTGTTTCTTAACATATATTTGTTTGCATTGTATTTAAATTCAAATATTTGTATATTTGGGTGGAGGTCGGGCCGGGGCTTAGCCCCGGCCCTTGGTCGTATTGCTTTTACATATGGCCACTATATATATATATATATATATATATATATATATATATATATATATATATATATATATATATATATATGATTGCGCGCGGGTATAACACAGCCCCCGGTCACGTATGTGCTACCATGTGACTTGGTATAACGGTTGGCGCGGTTTCAAATTATGGTTTGAACGGTTCAAACGACCCGTCATGTGTCATGGTGTGATTGCCTTTGGTTTAAGCCCTTTTTGCCTATACGCGCGGTCATATGACCCATGTGCCCAGGTGTTAGGCGGTTAGGGGCTGGAGGCACCCTAACCGTCCTACAGTTTGCACAGTTATGCGGTTGCATGCGTGTGCTGGGTTTAAACACGAATTTGGAGCATGTTCTTGGTTCAAGCGCACAGAGGTGCGTTTTGGCGAACCAGAGCCAGCAAGCTTGAAGGAAGAGGATGGCAGGAGGCCTATCTTTCTCATTTTTTGGCCGATTGAGGTGCTGTAAAAACCCAACTAGGGGTTTTTGGACGTCCTGAATCCATTGGCACTGTTATCAAGGCCATTTGAAGACTTCTTATGCAGGTTTTAAGCCATTGAAGTTTCAGTAAGCTCCAGGGAGCTTGAAGCCCTCATTGATTGAGGACATGTTTTGGTGAGCCTATGTTTGTTTTCTGTGATTGAATAATCATTTTTGGCTAATTGTTATGCTTTGAACACATTGGGATAGGTTTCAGAGGCTTTTGAGGACTTTTACAGGTGTTTTTGCCACAGAGAAGCTCAGGGAAGCTTATGGCCACATGTAGAAGAGGTCATGCCCGGATGAGCCATGATCCGTTTTCAGAGTTCTATTAGTCATTTTTGGGGGTTTTATGTGTTCTGATCTCAATGGTGCAGTCTGTTTTTCCATTGGAGTTGAGCAGCAGCTTGTAAAATAACTTTTGACAAATTAATCCCAGAGAGCCAAGTCCATTAATGGAGGCTCAAGGAGATGTAGCCCGGAGGGGGGTGAACTCCTTTATCATGTTGTGATTGTTCTGAGTTTGATGGTTTATTTGCTGCAAGTTATGTTGCTGTGTATTTATTGAAAGTACATATATAACCATTTAAAAGAACATATCCTCACACATAAGCATTTACAAGAAGATACATGAACTTAACACATACGTTTATCTTGCATATTTTAACACATGAAGCAAGGTCCTGTAAAGTTTTATTTTTATGAAGTAGAGGGTGCTTGCATAGCATAACAAGTTAGCCTTCTATTTTCAGATCAGCGGTTCCATTGGAGTGATGCAACAAGCCCTTTTGATTTTGGGTGGATTCTTGGCAGAGAAAGCATGGATGGAGTTTCTCTGGCCATGGAAAAGATCAGGGCCAAAAACACACATGCTGCTTCCACGTCTTCCCAGGTGGAGGTTCAGACTTGTGGCGGGAATGCATGACATTAAGCTCGTGATCATATGGCAAGATCCCATATGCAGTGAACCATAAGCGTCTGCAACTGGTGCATGTGACCACTTCGAGCTCCCTATTATTTCACACTATTTTCTTTCTGTCGCGCTTTGCGCTTGTTGGAAAAAGATAGTTTGTTCCAAACGAGTCAGGACTGGAATGGAATGACTTTCTTTGCACTTGCATTTATTCGTCAGTATCTGCAAGAAGCTAGCTTGTGGGCACGTCTACCATCCAGAGTGTTTGGAGAAGACGACCTCTGAAGCTAATCAAACTTCATAACAGATTGGAGACTGTATACGGATCATCAGGAGAATGGCCACGAATTTTGTGATGTCATTACTAAGCTTGATTGGAATGTGGTTAATTTCCCCTCACATCATGCATTTAGTCTGGGCATTATTAATCAGCTCAAACAGCCCATAAATCTCTCATCCAGACGCACTATCAGAGCTCCAGATCCGTTCAAGGTGGCTAAGAATAGTCGAAACTCCAGTTTGACAAGTGAATTTATCATCCAGGTGTGCATTTCAATTAACAAATCGTTTTAATCTTGGCTCTGTATGATTAATACTTGAATTACTCTCAGCTCAAAGCTCATTTTCTAGTTGATTGAGTCACAGTTCTATTAATAAGTCAAATTCTTACTTGAATTCTGCCTAAACTGACTAGAGTTTACCTACAATCACTAAAGATCTAAGGTTTGATTCATGTTTGAACTCCAAGTCTTACCAATATCCGTTGAGTTTATTCTCAATCATACACTGGTTAATTAGCTTGAATCAAATGTTAAACTCTAAGTTTGTCCTTCGTCCTCAATTACACTCCTGGTTATATATTTGGACATTGAGTTAACTCATAGGTTGAAACCCTGATTCAGTTTATTACCTGAAATCACTCTATTTGTTGAGTCACAGTCTGTTGTTAAGTCATACCATTAAACTTGACATATACTCCTTGATTCGAGTCTTGCCTAAATGTCTCATGTTGTTGATGAACTAGAAAACTATTAATAAAGTTATGCTTTCATGCTGAGTCACACTCTTTGACTCAAGATCCATCTGTTAATCAATTACACGCATAATCCCTGGGTTTGAGGGACACATTAGCAGTTAATTATGGCAAAGTTAGGATCTTCTTTGAGGGCTGAGGTTGATGGTGTTTGGTACTTGGAGGCGCATCCAGAGGTAGCAGAGCATTTCAAACAGGCAGGGGTATTCACCTATTGTGAGAAACTTACCAGCTTTCATCAATAGGTAGCAAAATCTTTTGCAACTGTATATGATGGAAGGTCTGCCAAAATAGGGAAGGAAGAATTCATCATTGATAACAGAGTTTGCAGGTCTGCCAAGAACTGGAGAGTGTTGGTTCAAATCCACAGTGCCATCAAATATAGAGTTCAGATCTTATTTGTTGCCCATTCACAAAGACTTGATTTGGAAGAAGGACTTTCCAATGTCCTTTCTGGAACCTCAGTGGCAGGCATTGCTGAAAGCAATTTTTGTATATATCACTTGTGAGGGGCGCTACAACAGGGTAATGTTTTATCATTTTAAACTTCTAAATCATTTCATAGGCAGAGAACCTATAAACCTGCCTTACTTCTTTCACAAAACCCTTACGAAGATAGCAAGACAAGTGAAGGTCAAACCAACAAAGGTTGCTAACAAATTATCTCATCAGGGGCTCATTACCCTTCTTGTTAAAGAAACTTTGAAGAAGAAACAGCTGGACTGGGGCTTTTTCCTCTTTTGGAACGAATTTCAAACAGAGGGACCACCAGAAGAAAAGGCTAAAAAGACCAGTGGCAGGAAGACAGTCACACCTAAGTCCAGTAAGAGAGAGGAGCTTCGTCTAGCAAGCCCTGAGGTCTTTGTACTCTTGCAGGTAATCGAGATTCATCAAAATTTGATTTTTGGGTAAGTTTCTATTTTCGGTGGTTTAGGCGAGCCTGTGTGTGCTCATTAACCACCGAAACAGAGTACTTTCGGTGGATAAGGTGCCAAATTCTAGATACAATTAACCACCGAAAGCTGTTTTAACCAAATCACTCAAAATTTTGCCCAAATTCCACATTTCTAGGATATATCTGGCACATGATATCTTTGAGTTTTGAAAGCAACAAATTGAAGATAAATTCTTAAGATGCTTGTGATATAATTTGTTCAAGATTGAGGGAACAATATGCAGATTTTAATTTAGCAAAAGACAAGTGGCAGCAGCTCCGAAGACAAGTGGCAGAGTTTTCAGAAACAGATTTTTAAGGGATCTTGTAAATAGCCAAAGACATAAATGCAGGTTGTAAACATTGCTGGGATTGTAAAGGCTGAATGACTCCATGCCAAAAACTAAAGACACAGGGTCTGCCAGGTTCTTGGAGACCTCGCAGGGAGGTCTCCATCCCAGTTGGAGCCAGATGTTAGTGATAAAAAATGCACTGGCATTTTTGAAAGAATGATGCCTAATCTTGTAGGGAACATTTGACTAGCTTCCTGAGCTCCAAATTCAGATTTGAAAACACCATTAGAAAGCTTAGGATTTGTAGATGTCGATCGACTATTTAAGCATGCAAAACGAACTCTCCATAACTGAGAAATTTGATTTTGAAAAAATCTGCGCTTTCACCAGCGCAGAAGGAGAATTATAACTAGTTAGTTGGTGAAAGCTCTGCCTTTCACCAGCTAAGGAGCGGATTTTCGGGTAAATTAGCTGGTGGAAGCCTGTAATGACCAGAATACTCAAAATTTCGCTCAAATCAGAAATTTTCGAGCCAGAAAGAGATGAAACCTCTTGGAATAGATAGGTGGTGAATTATCAAATCAGATTTAAATGCTACTTTTGTGAGATAAGGCCAGAGAGAGGTTGTTCAAACACATTTGGCCTCATTTTAAAAGGTATAATTTCAGGATTTTTGGCACACATCATCAAATTCGAATTCCACTTTCAGAGGAACAGATCAAAGAGCCTTGGAAGGCTAGGCTACAGTTCATCAACTTTCAACCAATGTTTGAAGACCAAAAGATAGAGATTGACCTCATCTTGAGGATCTCTTCCTAGTTTTTTGTAAATCTAGTTTACTTTCTATTTTTAGAAAATCAGATCCACTGTTTTAGGATCTGAAGACTTTGATGAAAAGCTATAAAGCTACAGACTTAATACAGATACAGGGGGTTCAATTTTGGAGACACTTTTTGGCTATGTAACTTGTGCATTATTTTGCTATATGAATCACAGTTTTCTTTGGTCATTATATATCAGTCTGTCCACATTTTCCACTATTCTGTATTTAGTTCTATTCGGCTCAGTTGTTCAGAACTGTCATCTTCTGATATAACTCATGAATACAAATTAGATCTTCTTACATTCTTGTATGACCCTGCATATTTGTACTTGGTTATCTTGAATGTCATTCTTCATATGTTGATTATTTTTTGTTGTAATTGATATCTAGTTTCTTGAAGCACTGGTGTATTTAGAGGCATGATATGTTATCTTCTTGCTTAGCCATCCTCAGTTATCCCATTGATCCACACTTTGATTATTTATAATTTCTTAAGTTACCAAGCATTCTTAGCCTACAACCCTAAGGAGTTTCTTGGAGTGATAACAAAATGGATCCAATTTCACCTTCCACGCATGTCTCATCTACACCATTATTATTTCCTTGCAACAAGAGCTAGCCAATGCTTGTGCAGAGAAATACTTGATAGTATTTTCCTTGGACCATAGTAGAAGGGAAAGACATGCTATTGTACGCATTGTAGCGGTAGCCTCAATGTCATTTTGTCTTGAAATAAGATGGCCAATAGTAATTTACTAACCTGGATGCCTCTGTAGTCCTTCAACTCTTCCTGACATGCAGTTGAAGACAAATTTGTTGTTTGTGAGTTGCTTCAGGATTTCCTGTCTTCAGTACATATATCAGTGAATCAATATCCCCAACAATGGCAATTTCATTCTTTTTATTGTCATTGATGGATAAGTTCAGTAAAGCAGTAACAACATTTTCTTGGGTCTTCAAATCAGAATAATGTAGCAGTGCTATCAAAGGCCCGATAGCTCCACAATTTTCAATTATTATTTTGCTTTCCATGTTATACTTAGCAAGGAGACGTAACTCTGCTGCAGTTGCTCTTTGTACTTCAGTGATATTAGATTCTAGATCCTCTATCTTTTTCTCAACTTTTAGTTGAATACTTGGACCTTCACCCCTTGTATTTGACACTGAAGAAGAAATAATCCTAAGCACAACATTTTTGTCCTCGGGTCGGCGCCTCCATAAAGTCAAGCCATCCAATCTTGATCTTTCAGGTAATCTAGTCGGAGATTTTGTTTCTCTATATTGAGGTCCAGTAGCTGATGATGTTGGCATTAACTCTTCAGAAAAATCACTGCTATAATGAGAGAAAACACTCAATGCCCTTAGTCCCTCAAGAGCATTAGCACCACCAGTAGTTGGCACCTGGCCATCATCTAGGCTAGATGTTGCACTAGAAAGGGATGTATTTCAGTTGTGCCCTTTAAGTTGTCCACGACCATGATTTCTATTCGAAATCTCTTTTATTGATTGTACTTCATGTCCAATTTCAATCAGAGGTCCACTTCTTGTGCTTGAGTTTCCTTGTTCTTCACTGGCTTCAGAAGAAAATCCCATGTGTTCATTCACAGAGACATGGTCTTCTCTAGAAATTGATAAGTGGCTTGATATACATTGTGCAGTATTATGAGAAACAACTATGGATAGCAAAACCCTAACGCAATAATTCATCAGGATCAAGCTATAATCAGGATCAAGCTCCATGAGTCTTTCTTGACTACTGCATTCTCTGGTTTCCTCAACTTCAACAAATCCAGAACTGTTGATGTCTATACCTTGCTTTACCATATTAATAAGAGAGCGAATAAGATTAATAATGAATCTCGATTCATTAAGAGCTTCCAATGTTTTATGTCTATGGTGCTTGGCGCTTGGTGTTGAGACTGTCAATACCTTTGTTGTGATGCACCGAGGGCTGTAATACATCGATACAAAGATAGTGCACCTGTAATAAAAAATTAAAACAGAGCAACCTTTACCATAGAACCCTGACTTCAGGCTTCGGGTCAAATGAGAAGTCGCAATTTGAAATCACCCGGYGATCAAATCTTCCGAAGTGGAACCTGGCGCTCGGAACGATGACCAAGACATATTAGCATTTGGTTAAACATCTGGGATGTTTGAAGACCCGGATAATCCGACTAGCGTCGATCTGGCGATGAAGTGAACTGTCTGATGATGAATTGGAAGAACCTGAGCAGATATCTCTGTGCCCACTTGAAAACGCAGCTTGGGCATCTTTGTGATTTGCTTACCATATCGCTTTTCATTTTCCATCACAAGTCCTGTAAAAGATGAAAGCATGTCCACCACATAAATCAAGCGATTGATGGTGCCTTTGATATCCTTTGTGGAAAATGAACCGTACATTTGGAGGCACTTAAGACTTGGCATCTGGATACTCTGTCAACACCCATGAGCACTTTGGGAAGATAACATTTTCCCTTCACTGGTGATGATGAATATCCATTTGACACCTGCGAGTACACTAAAAACGCGGCTTGACAATTGGTGTTCTGTTGTTGATAATTCTTAGCTTCAATTGTGGCTTCCACCAGGCGCATCTATATTAACTGATATGTCTTGCATCCCTTGACACTCGACTCTTAATCATAGGTGTTTGCAGAGATCTCTGGTGTTTGATATTTTTGCTCCTATGATATATCCCATACGCGCAAGAATAAAACTTCCCATATGCGCAAGAAATAAAACTTGACAAGAATTTATATAATTCAACATCTGCATATTTTGTTGACGCGTATTGCATATTTTTTGAGCCCCATTGTGAGCTTCTCCTCCATGTGACTTGGCTTGACGCGTGTGCGCTTAGTCTCTGCTGACTTGTGTTGTGTTACAGGTGATTGGCTCGGTGCTTTGATTGGAGTTTGGGTCCGTGAGGTAATTAGCCCAATATTATGCAATATTATTTGCATAAAACTCAAAAATCCTTTTATTTATTATATATTTTTTTACCAAACTATATAAATTAATAATAAACTTACTATTTTAAAATTATATATAAAATAATTTTAAAACAATATAATTTATATATCATTTTATAGAATTTCAACTTGGTTTAATAAAACAAAGACAATTTGGCATTTTCCTCCTTTTAAAGATCAAGGAATTGCAAAAGAGAGATGTGAGGTCTCGACAAACTCTTGATGTAAAGCTTTGCAATTTTAACAAATGTGACACAAGGATTTAAGATTTTGAAGGTAGAGAAGCTTGGCGATAATGGCGAAAGGTTTAGAGGTTCACTGCGGCTAAAAAACTTATGTCAGGCGAGAAGGATTTAAAGGTAACACAACTTGACAAAAAAATTGGCGAGGGACACAAAGTTTAGAAATTTCAATATTTTTTCTAACAAGTTTGATGTGCGATATGCTCACTGGTCTCTTTGTATAAGCATCAATGAACAATTTGATCTGGATCTTGGGGGCTGAGATCTGGATGGCTTGAATGTTGAGAGAGGAGGAGCTTAGACATGCCAATATTGCATGTAAAGAAGTAAAAACATATACATGAAGTACTTAGGAGGTGAGGCTCAAAGATGAGTCTCACCTCTAAAACTAATTACTAGTAAATCACTTAGAGCTAATGAATCTCACAATGAACAATAAGAAATATGAGAGAATCCAAAATGAGTAACTTGATATTATGAGAAGGCTTGTTTATATAACATTACAAAATGGTCCATTGGACAAAGTAAAAAAGATCTCATTAAATGAGCCTCTATTATTAGTATAATAGATCTAACTACGGAACTAAGTAGTGGAAAATAAAACCCAATACAATAATGGAGAGGTGAGACTCTCTTTGACCCATATGGGAAACCTGTTAGCCCAATTAATTAATGAGGATCGATCCACATGGACAATCTATTAGCTTTATAACTTTACGACTTTTGCATCTAAATTTAGACCATATACCCCCTAAAATTCAGATCAATTTATTTTCAACTCTCTTTACCCCTTTACCATTTTGTAATACGTCTTCCACTTTATTTCACTTATTATTGATAATTCCAAGTTTCTCTCCATCTATCATACATCCACTTTTATTTATAACTTTCCTTTATTTATAACTTTCTACAAAACTTCTTCTTGTATAAATCCAAATTCATAGCCATCCTATTTCATATCCACCTTTATTCACACATCCACCTTTATTCACAGCTTTCTCCAAAATTGATTTATAAATCCTAATTCATGTATACCTAAACTATGCTAAGTGTGAAACCAAGTAAATTGAAATAAAGGCCACTTTAATTGTGTCATATAAACTCATCACCTAAGGCATCAATGTATATGTATCAACTTATCTCAAACCTTGAACATGCTTTCATTTAAGAAAAAAAAACCATCAATGTATACGTATCAACTTATTTCAAACCTTGAACATGCTTTCATTTAAGAAAAATAAACTCATGACGTAAGGCATCAATGTACATATATCAACTTATTTGAAACCTTGAACATGTTTGCTTTTATATTAAAAAAATATATATACTAGCTTATAATGGTTTATTAATAATCTTTGGAGCTCCATTCTTTCTTACCTCATTTAATATTTAATATGGAAGATGACACTATTAAATAGTCTTATAAAATATATATGTCAACTAAGTTATATATATGTTTTATGAGGCTATGTCAACCTAGTTTACTAATAATTTTTGGAGTTCTATTGTGTCTTATTCAATATGAAAAATGACATTGTTAAATAGTCTCGTAAAACATATATATCAACTAAGTTATATATATGTTTTATGAGGCTATGTCAGCTTACATTAGCTTACTAATAATTTTTAGCGCTCCATTGTGTTTCATTCAACATGGAAGATGGTACCATAAAGTAGCCTCATAAAACATATATATCAACTAAGTTACGATTATCATTATACAATTTCAAACATAACATTAGATACACAATTTTCAAAGACTACATTTAATTATAGTTTTACAAAATATGTATAATATAATATTTACCAAGCATGGCATGGTATTATAATCAATTTATTAACTTGTTTAGTCTTTTTGGCACTCTAATACCAATGTTTATATCATACTTATCAAATAACAACTTAGATTGAGAACATGCACTAGAATAGGCCTCCATCAATGAAGAGAACCCATGAATTTCAATTCACCTTACTTATGTTGATCACATAAGTCTTTGGCATTATAAAATGACTCATTAAACTTTTTCCTTTTTTTCATTTTTTTGAAGGTGGGAAAACCTATCATAACTCAGTTGTCACAATGAGGACAACTACCATTGCCTCATGTTAGTGAATGTTTGTTGACTCATCACCATTATTCAAGGAAAACCATGTCACCTGAAATGACCCTTTAGGACATACTTTCACTCCTACCAGATGCCTCCAAGTTTTGGGTTGTTAACCTATTTCCTTACATTCCAGGAAGACAAACTCTTAACCAATCAAAATAACTTTTAAATTTTACTAAGAATAAAAAATGTCTCATTAAACTTATATAAATTTAACCTATACTTTTTATTTAATATTACTAAAATAGTATACACTTATTTTATATTTGTAATATCTCCAATAAAAACAATTATAAATAACTTATTTATTAAAATACTTTATATTAATTATGAATAACTTGTTTATTAAAATGTTTTATATTACAATCATACTTGAACCTCTATTCCTTTCTTAGTCTATTCCTAACATTTTTAATCTCTTTCTTTCTTCGTCTATTCCAACATTCTTAATCTTTGGCAAGACTAATCCATGTTATATGTTACCCATTAATCAATAGAGTATTTATTGAGAAAGTTAATTTTATTGAATAAAAATTACCATTTCTTTATGTATCACATTGTCATAGTATGAGATATTAAAAGTATATATATCCTATCATTTCTGGATTTGAACTTGTGACTTATTAGGAGGAAATACCAATTTGATGTCTAGCTTGGCATTGATCTTAAAAATTAAATTATTATTATAAATATTACATCATAATCTAATTTAGTCTTCAGAGAATAACTGAGACTACTCTACAGATTGTGGATGTTCCTATATAGATAGGATAACTAATTCCCTTCCCTACCGGGTAAGATTATAAATATTGTCTCAGTAAATATATCCACAAATAAAAAATATATTAAATTATATTGTTTTAGTAAATATATTCATAATTTTTTTAAGTCTGAGGAGTTAGTTCAAGTGAATAAATGTTATGACTATAATGCAAGAGATCTTAAGATCATGTCCCTGGCCAGCTATATTGTTGACTGTTTACTCAATTTTTCCACAATTTCTTCTATAAAAAAAGAAACATATCCACAAACTTTTATATATATATTTCATTTTGTTAAAATCGAAAAAAAATATATCCACAAACTTTTATATATATATTTCATTTTGTAAAAAATTGAAAAAATCCCCTGCCCAGCTGATATTTTCCATCCATTCTTAATATTTTGATGATATATCACAATATTTTCGAAATATCACTATACATTCATCGCCTCAAAATATCGTGATTTTTTAAAAGGGAGGTGCAAAACCAGCAATATATAAAACAATATCGCTAAGCCAATCATAACAACACTGATAAATACCCCTCAAATTAGCCCTAAGCTGAAGGAAGTCTACTCTTTGTCGTGCAAGTCTGATCTTTGCAATAAAGGTCCTCGGGGCATATTTCATGGACTTACAAAGTTGACCTCGAAATGAAACAAACCATGATTACAAAGTTGACCCAAAGATAAAATGATAAAAATATTTAATATTTTGAAAGATGGCAACAGTGTGATGACATGGAATGTCTTATGATTGCTTGAAAATTAAACTAATCCAGCGTAAAAGTTTCAAAAATCTTGCAGAGTTTTTTCAGAGCAAAAATTTATAATGAATTCGAACACCAAACATTTAAAATTTTGGCACGGTGCTAGTTCCATTTGACAAGGAAACCAACTATACATTGAGATTCGATTTCACAGTCAAATTCCACTCTAACTGGGTCGACAAAAAAACCCTGAGAAGGGAGTTTCTGTTAAGGTGAAATTGGGATCAACCATGTAGCAGTCTGCAAGGAAAAACTCTTCCATCAAAATAAATGGCTGCTCTTATTTGCTGACACTACTACTTTCCCTGGAAACACTTGGAAGTAATGGAGATGTTAGTTAGTTGTTAGCACCAGTAATAAGCGCGGGTTGTAAGCGCCAGTTAGAAGAGTCAGTTCTTAGTTAAGAGTCAGTTGTCTAGTTGTCTTTTGGTTTGCATGTAGCCGACTCGGGAGAGTCTTTTCCTATATAAACATGTAATCCGTCTTCATTGAATATTAAGAAGTGAGCGTAGCCTCACCGTGTTTGTTAGCGTGGTATATTTTATCTGAAACACTCTYTGAATTCCTATATAAGCACATCTCTCAGAAGATTATTATACAGGAGGAGCCATTTGCCAGCRAATTATTGAACAAATAAATATTAATTCRGGTATTCCATTAACTTATTATAACCACTGCATTGCTTTACTTGGATTTATTATGCTCAAGGTCAAGCTTTAGCCTGTCCGGGAGGCTTCCTCTGAATGTTCCTCATGATGATGCAATACAACTAAATTTAGAAAATAATGCTTGGACTCTATGGACTGTTTAAATCAATTTCTACATTTAGAATATGAGGATCAGTYGCTTTTTCTGAATCGATRGAAGAGATAAGAAACATGWTAGTCTTGACAAATATGCTTCAGTAACCAAATAACCTTTTCAGTAGGAAGAACCAGTGTCATGGAATCTTGGTTAAAATCTTACAATGGATTTAATTCCCATACCAGGCATGCTCATGTACAAGACATCTAAATGATAGATACATTAATGCCTTAAAGAATTTGTATCTTCCCCATTAAGGCTTATAATTGGATAAAACTCTGACAAAGGAAACACTAGTCAACTGAGCATGAATGAAGTATCCATGAAAATTCCTCTGACTAAACTAACATACTGTAATCCGAGACCTATCCAGTCGAAACGAGTCCCGGCTACATATACGGTTGAGGACATTAACAACAAAATAGGGAGATGGTTGAGGGCATAACCTTTTCACGGATGAATCAGACAGAGAGACAGCATTCTATCCATCTTTCAGTCAATAAACAAAAAAAGGCCAAGAAATCAGTTCCGAACGAACGAAATGCCCTTTTCAATGCTTGCTTTCAACTCCTTTTTTGCTTGTTCTAAGCCAGCTCTGTCACAACAAACCAATTCCAAGCAAGCGGGTGTTGCTCTCTTTAAGATTAGAGGGAAATAAAAACAGAAGTCACATAACCAATATAAAAAGATAAATACATTCCACTAGTGCACGCTTTCCCACCTTTCATACTCATTCAAAGGGCCTAGAGGAAAAACGACTTCTATGCCACCACGACCCAGTTGAACTTTGGTTGCAAAGAAAGGCAGCTCAGTCACCTGCTAGACAGGATATAAGAAGCACATAATGTTATCACAAGCTGCCGTTAATACAAGTTTCAATGAAAATAATCAAGCTCTCCACAAAAGGAAAGGAAAAAAAGTCAGAATAGAATAGAATTTCGAAACATATTTTTCAAGACCACCATGTACCTCTGATGCAACAAACGCACATTCAATAACATCAGCATCGCCACGCAGGCCCCTTAGACAAGCATCTGCATATTTCACTGCTGCATATGCCTGAGAGATACAACATATCATGTTGAATCATCATAGGCACTCACTGAATATATCTTATTCAACTTTGGTAAGATCTAAGTTATAGCACTTTGTAGACAGGACATGACAAGAAAATGAGAACTTGCGTTTGGAAAATGAAAAAGAGAATCCAAAGTCTATCAATAACAGTGGTTTGCATGAAAACCCACCATTGATAAGGTTGCAGAACCGGCCCCAGCTTTTGCCTGCAGTCACAGCCAATCTATAAGATACACTTCAGTATTCCTTACTTACATCCTTGGATGTTTACCTACATTTTGAAGAATATTTACCTCAACAACTTCGGTGCCTCCATTTTGAATGCGATTAGTCAGGTATTCCACCTCCTGTTTGGTGAAATAACATGACGGTTGTACCTGCATGTACATATCCAAGTTTGTTTCAGAAGTATATGAAAATAAAGAGCCATCAAGTACTAATGTTCCTGGTTGCTGATAAGAGGAATATGGATCGTAGTTACTCATTGGCATTCTACTTGAGCTTGAGAAACATAAGCAAAATCCCTACATAAATAATAAATAAATAAATAAAAACTGTGCCCTGGAAAGCAAACATAGTAAGTTGATGTTTTATGGTGAATTATTCCAAAAGACCAGGAAAACCAACTAAATAAAAACTTGGCGTTAGTTATATTTCACTGAAAACCTGGGAAAGAAGTGGCAAAATAGTGACACCAGCATGTCCGCCAACAACTGGGACTTTGACCGCTTTTGGATCAACACCCAAAACTTCAGCCTGTTTGCACAAAAAGCAAGTTAAGAATCAGACATTTGGACATTGTAAACAGATGTGACTACATCTTTCACAAATAAAACAACATTCACCTACAGCAATATCTTCTAAGTTCTACATTTGAGTATCTATCTCTTGCTACAATCTCTGGTCCAAAACTTCTGCATATATCAGTCATATAGATTGGTTCTAGTAGAGACATGACATAGTGATCAACAACAATAGCTAGTAGGAGTTAATCACATGGCAAATATCCAAGAAAAATAATCTTTCCAACAGATATAACTTCCACTGTAAAATCTAGGAAGTTTTGGGCCAAAACCATAGAGCAAAGTTGGTATAAATCATAGAAGCAGGAGTAATAGCAAGAATAATTTGGGCCTGGGCAGCATTGATTCTGCAAAAAATATATCCAATACAGAGATCTAGAGTATGTGTTTTTCATCGATAAAGATCGTATCCATTTAAGAAAGATTCTGCAATCAAACTACCAGAAGCCAAGCTTACTTCCTGCATTTGTTGGGAATGCAACTGCATATCCAGGTTTTATGGAAGTGTGTTTATTTTGAAGATACATGTCCCTTTTTATTAGATCTCCCTTTACATTAGATTCATCTTAGTGAAGTTGGCGGGTAAAATTATCATGCCTGAGGATAAGATTAGTTGTAGGATTAAATAACATTTAGCGGTTCTTAGCATGCAATGCCGCATGTAAATCTTTAAAGATAAGAGTTATATACAATCAAATTTGCTTATTCAATCAAGTAATCTTATTGTGTGTGTTTTATTGTGCCGAATGATCATCTGCTGTGTTTCTCTTAGGTTCTTATATTCTCTCTGTTTTCTTTTCATTTGACAGCACCCATATTTATTGAAACAGAGTACAATTTCAGTAAATGAAAAAACAGTCTGACCACGCGAAATATTCCCAATCCCTTAGTTTGGTTTTCTATGGAAGCAATGATATTCCTTCAACCAAAATGATAAAAACAGTACAGCAGCATAACATAAATAATTCAGGCCATTTAAAATGCACGCACTTACCACAAAAGTATTTGCTCTAGCGACATCTAAAGTGGTGACCCCCATCAAAAGCTTGGGGTTATAAACCCCAGCTCTCTTGAAAACTTCTGCTGCAATTGCTACAGTGGAGTTGACAGGATTACTGATAATGTTTACAATTGCTCGAGGGCAGAACTTGGCTACTCCTTCACACAGTGATTGGACGATCCCTGCATTTATTTTGAACAAATCATCACGAGTCATCCCCGGCTTTCTTGGGACTCCCGCAGGAATGATCACAAGGTCCATGCCTACCAGAGCGCTTTCTAGTTGTTCCTTACCCAAAAATCCACGTACCTGCGAATCAAACCAAAATTTAGTTTCAGGGAGCACACTTGTTTTACAATCTGTATTTTCATTGAGTTCATATCTGCAACAATTCATTCCAAAATAGTGAAGAAAAGAGTAACAATATGCAAAACTCGATAATAAGGGAGAACAGGATTACAGGTCTATACGAAGGTTAATATCAATTGTGTCAATAATAAGGAAATTCCATTTTGCTTTCGAGCTTGGGAAGCTCAGACCTCAAACATAACTCCATGTTGTTAGACAACCCCTTCCATTTTGCTTTTGAGCTTGAGAAGCTCAGTACTCAAACATAACTCCATGTTGTTAGACAACCCCATTTTCACTTATGCATTTTAAATCAACATGGTATATCCATTTATGATTTTGCTCATAATGATCGTAATGACCCAGGAACTCTCCATATCACCCTCCTAGAAAGATCCAACAAAGAGGAACTCTCCGTATCACCCTCCAGAAAGATCCAACAAAGAGAAAGGGGTGTTTAACAGTAAAAGTCCTTGGTCTGTCTAACTTGAAAAGTGGGAGGGGCTACTCATTTGGACATCAGTTGATTACAAAATTATAATCACAAATTGAACAAGTGTGTCATATCGAAAATATATAGCAGTGGGCTAATAGGAAAAAAAACTTGATTACCAGCTCTGAATTAGAAAAACAGTTCTGAAAGTGGGTCACTAACAATAACCATATATCTATTTTCAAAGTTTATGGAATAATGGATTACCACTGCAGTTGTGTCCATATGACTGAGGTCTGCTGTGACACCGGGAGTGTTGGCCACATCATAAAGATGGAGAACTGATACCAGTGGATTCATTTTCATCAACATGGAAAGAGGTTGTCCTATGCCTCCTGATGCCCCGAGAATTGCAACTTTAAATCCAGGGGCTCCGCCTTTGGCTCTGCAATTGCCTCTGCTGAGAATACCACCATCTTCCCTCTGATCCCAAATCATACATGAGATTTTTACACACCCAAATCGAATTCTACCATTAATAAACAAAAAAATATTCAAGAAAAATAGAATCAGCCTCAATTTCAAAGATTTGCAAAACTGGAGGAAATCAGTACACAGAGATTCAACAAATTCACAATAGGAGAGAAAAAAAAAAGCAATTCAAGGCGTCGGATGCTTAATAATTTGGGATTTTTTTAATGGATTGAATTTGAATTTATTTTTGCAAAAGCCATACCTGTGGAGGCCGAAGATGAGCAGAAATTCGAGCAATGCGAAAGCTGGTAGTCTGCTCCGAACACTGCATATTCCTCAATTTTTTCTCAAGAAATGTTACCAGATTCAGGAATCTAGAGATATGATTTCATACAACGATAATGGTTTCTGTTCTCCCCTTCTTATATGGCTGCCAATATGCCTTCGGAGCATCCGATCACTCGACGCCACTCCATAACATTTTCCTCACAATTATCTCAACATCAGAAGCGAAATAAAATTAAAACGTAAGGAGATTGTGCCATGTTGTTGTTTATCTTTCCAGAGGGAGAATGCATTCAAGGGAATCTTACTTGGCATCCTGTCTCACTCGGGCAGTTTTGAGGTAAATTCATCCTTAACCCTCTTGTGTTCCTTAATAATCGTAATTCTTACTGTTTATTGGAATTTCAATGGAGGTATGCCAATGAGAAAAGAAGAATGAGGAAGTCAATATCAATCCCGAAGTACCACATGTTAAGGGTTGGGTTATCCATTTGTTCTTTACTCGTTCATATTTTGAGGATTTGGGGGGTTTTAAATTGATCTAAAAATGTAATATGTATTGGATTTATCATAATTTTGAAATATTTAGATCGGATTTTAATGAGAATAGCATTTTTAGATAATTCTTATAAAACACGCTCTAATTAAGAGTGGTAATTCTTAAAACATTAAAACGAGGAATCATTAATGTTTGTGTTATTTTAATATGTGACTCATATAATAGTAAATTGTGATAACATTAAGTTAAGAGTTATTCATGTACAACTATGCTCAATTTCATGAAAAACTCTTTTCAATTTTTATTTAATGGAAAAATTCATTACCTTTAAGTAGTTATTCACTACCTTTGGATATGTCAAAATAACCTAGTTGTTCTCTTAATGGCATGACTCGTTCTTAATGAACAAAGTCATCCATCTATGTAGAATTCTCAAGATTTCTCATGCAATTATGGGACTATGTACAATTTGCAAATTCATATGCCATAAGCTTGTTAGATTTTTTTGCTCATAGCCATAAAAGGATTTGCCTCGAAGTCAATTTGTCTAAACATCTCATGGAATTTTTGTACACTTTGGTGGGGGTTAAAGTTCAACATCAACCTCCTAAATAATTGTTTTAGGTGTCAAAGATTGTTCTACAAGATTAAGGGTTGCCCTTATTAATGGCTAAAACTAAAAATACAAAAGCTTAAGTTGTTGATATTGCATGGGCTCGAAATCAAACAACCTTGCTCTTGATAGACAATGAAGGATGGCTTAAAGTTGTAGAAAAAGGAAATCATCCTTCAGCTTAGAAGGCCTTGGAGTAGCTCCAAAGAAGCTTGTTCCTTTGGTCATGGGAAAATAGCCTATTGATGACTCCCAACACACCTCCTCAAGGGGGTGGGGGCTATAGTCCCTAGTCTCTAATCTATGTCTTAACTCTCTTGGACTTGAAGAAGAAGATTCTTATAAGAAATTGGAAAAATAACCCTAAATGAATGGATCTTTCCAAAGATGAAGAATGTGATTTCTCCAAACACTTTCAACTCCCTAGCAAAATTAGTTGATAAGGAGCGTATGCATTTCCATGTTAAAAATTTGCAATGAAGTGGCATCCTTGGATATCTGGGGCCTAACAAACCCTTGTCACAAATCCAAGGTTTGGAGGGTACGCTATATTCTTTCTTATTTAGATTTATCAATTTTTCAAGAAGTTTAAGTATGTGGTTCAATGTTGAAATGGTCCTTCATGTACTCTAGTCGAATGTTACTATTTTTTTACTAACCATGCAAAACTTAAAGGTAGAGCTACAATGTTGGTTTCCTTGAAGTTATTTGTTATTGTCATTGCTCATGGCTCTAACACCACAAATTGATTGATATGGGTGTTGTTTGACTTGTATTGATCCATATTTATGAGCGGAACAAAATGAAACGCATACCTATAATATTAACACAGATATACAAAGAACAATAACAGAGATACAATGGAACTTAACTTTTATTAAATAAGAAATCCGTTGAAACAGTAAAATGCAGAATGAAAACAATATTGCTCGAATGATGGTAGCTAATCTTTGAGAAGAGATGTGGTGGCTACACGCATTCATCTGAGCACATTACAATGAGACCTCCAAGCCTTTTTAGCATCAAGAAGTAAACAGAAAACCCTAGACATCCAAAAACCTAACCCTGGGAGATGAAGCGCCAAAAGTCATGTGGGCCTCGATGGGTAAGTTGGTACATCAACTTCATGGAGTTGTAACTTTTTCATAAAATCTATGTTTTAGGCACACGATAGCCCATTGGAAAGGTCTATCCAAGGACTACAAATTATGTTGTCACACTCTAACTATGTGTACATTGAGATTGTGGCGGGCCCAAAAAACATTGTTTATGGCCTCAAAACAGCCCCAAAAGTTTAGGACCCAAAAAGCTAGAAACAAACTACCAAGATAAAAACTGTAACTACCAATATGAAAGTTGTATGTGAGCCAGCTGGTAGAGGTGGGTGGCCACCAATATCCACCTGGATCAATCCTCCCTCCTTAGAAAGCAATGGTCTCCATTGCATTGAGTTCCCCAATTAGATGAGGAAACTTTTGTTGAATTTGAACCTGGGTGAGCCACTTTCCTTGGTGTAGGAGCTACCCCGCTTTGACAACCCGATAAAATTGAAGCTTTTGTTGGTGAGTTCCCTTGACCCGTGTGTCCACAATCTGATCAGTGGATGCTTGTTCCATGTAGTCAAGGTTGAGCTCTGTCAGTGTCAATTGTTCCTCTATCTCTGAGGTGCCCAATAAGGGTGGAAAGTATGGCCGAAGAAGTTCCACATTAAACACTGGGTGCAAGCCAAGGAAGGGGGGAATGTTGAGCTCAAAAGAATTGTCTCCCAAAGCCTTGGTGATGGTGTAATGTCCATAGAGGAGTGGATGAAGATTCCAATGGGGTCCTGTAAGGCGTTCTTTCTACAAGTGTAACAAAACTTTATCTCCCACCTAAAACTTGTGTGGCACCTGATGTTGATCATGGCGTTGCTTGTACTTGGCATTGGACTTCTGCAAAATATCTTGAACCTGTTGGCAAATGTGTTGGATTCATTCAATGAAACGAGTGGCTTTGTCGACTTCAGTTTGCGCTTGGGATGATTCTGCATGTGTGGATGCAAGGGGTAGTGCAACATCCATGGGACCCAATGATTGAAATACCAAACCAACCTAAAAGGGGTTGTGGATGGTTGAGTTATGTATGGCTCTGTTGTAACTATGTTGAACATAGAGAAGAATCCCATCCCATGTGCACAAATGCTTGGAATTGTACATGCGCAAGATATGCACGATCATCCTATTGATGATCTCGGTTTGGCCATCCATTTGTGGGTGGAAATATGTGGATTTAGTGAGCTTGGTATCCAACTGTGACCAAAGGCTCGACCATAATGTAATGAGGAATCAACTTCCCCAATCAGAGACGATGGTTTTTCGTATCTCAAAATGTACCCACACTTGTTCAAAGAAGAGCTTGGAAGTGGGCTCTGTTGTGATGCTCTTCTTGCAGGTGACCAGAATCACCATCTTGGAAAATCGATCAACCACCACGAAAACACAGTCATTTCCCTACTTGGTGAAAGGAAGGCCCGACATGTAGTCCATCGAGATGGATTCCCAGGGCTTGTTGGGAGTAGGAAGAGGGGTGTACATGCCTTGTTTCTTAATGGAAGGTTTGGAAATGGCACAAGCCATGCAAGACCTAATATACTTGTTGATATCCTATCATATTTTCAACCAATAGAAATGTTGTTGCAACACTACCACTATCTTTTCTATACAGAAGTGTCCTGCCACCCTACTATAGTGAGCTTCCAAAATCAACTTTGCTCCCTCGCTTGATGGAACATACAAATGGACCAAATGGCACAACAACATGTCCTGCAAATAAAAATCAGTGATACTTGTGTTTGTGCCCAACATTTGGCAGGTAGTGGCGAAGTCAGGATCTCGCTCATAGAGTTGGGGCCATCCGGAGGTCTCATGTCTGTAGGAGTGTAGCACCGTGGTTAGTGAGGAAATTGTAGGTCAGTTGAGGAAGTAAGTGATGTGGTTGGTGCTCCTTGTCTTATACTTGATGTTAATATGGAATTGCTACAAGCATGTGGACCACTTCTAATGGAGGTCATTCTACAATTTGCCTTGTGTCTGCATGAACTACAGTGACTTATGATTAGTGTGGATGACTATCTCCTTCTCGAGAATGTAATGTCTCCACTGGCGACAGGCTTGTACAATGGAGTACATTTCTTTGTCGTAAGTGGGGTACTTACAAAAAATATCTAATGGTGTCTCATTATGATAGGCCATGTGATGTCCATGTTGAGTGAGAACTTCGCCTACAACATAGTCTAAAGCATTTGTCTAAATCTCAAAAGGTTGTTGTAGGTCGGGTAATGAGAGCATCGAGGCTAAGCACAAGCGTTGCTTCAAATCATCGAATGCTTTATGTTTCTACTATCCCCACACAAATTATTCCTTGCCACTACCCTTGGTCACTTGGCTAAGGGCCCATGCAACGTGGGAGAATCCCAACACAAAACAACAATAGAAATTGGCAAGGTATAAGAAGATTTGAAGCTCAGTGATTGTGGTTGGGGCTAGCCAATCATGAATGACCTGGGTCTTGGCTGGATTGACATGCACCCCATGCTCATCAACAATGTAGCCTAGGTATTGAACCTTGTTCATGTCAAAGGAGCATTTTTCCAAATTTACATATAGCTTGTGTTGTCACAGAGTGTGAAGAACCTGTTGAATGTGTTGCAAGTGTTCCACCCAATTCTTGTTGAAGATGAGGATGTCATCCAAACACACTGCCACAAAATAATTAGTGAAAGGTCACAAGATATCGTCCACCATCCTCATGAAAGTTGTTGGGGAATTTTTCAATCCAAATGGCATGACCATCCATTCAAAAAGACCTTATTTGGACTTGAAGGAAATCTTCCATACATCGGTATAAACCAATTGGAACCTGGTGGTATCTGGACTTCAGATCAATCTTACTGAAGTATTTATCCCCCTTGAGTTGGTCAAGGACATCTTCAATTCGAGGAATTGGGTATCAATTCCTGACTGTGATCTTATTTAGGGCCCGATAATCAATGCAGAGTCGCCAGGACTCATCTTTCTTCTGCACAAGAACGATTGGGCTTCCACAAGGTGATGAGATTAGGTAGATACGACCCTTTTCGAGAAGCTCTTGGATCTAACACTTGATTTCGTCATTTTATGATAGAAAGCAGTGATAGGCTATCCCATTGGGTAGTGATGTGCAGGGGGTTAGATCGATTGAGTGCTTGACTTCACAATGTAGAGGTACCCTTGTGGGTGAGGATAAGATGTCTTTGTATTCTTCCACGACCTTATCCACTTGCTTTTACTGCGTGGAGAGACCTGTCATAGAGGACATGGATGTGGCTGCAACCTTCCGCTCACTTTAAGCACAAATCATGAAGAAGAAAAACTTATCGATCTAAGAGATGACCTTCCTGCATTACTTGGCAGAGATCAAGGAAATGGCGGTAGATGGGACTACCTCGAGTATCCTATATAATTTCCTATCCAAAGTAATAATAACACTACGAGGCCTAGACTCATATACATCATGATGTTTCCATAAATAACGTTGGCTAAAAATAACATCACAAACTTCAAGGCGGGCAACATCACACAATACCTCATCTTTGAATGGATTGATGTCATAGGCTAGGTGGCACTGTTGGCTGACACGGAGATCGCTCCCTTGGCAGAGCCATCTGATGGTGTACAACTATGGGTGTGATGTTGTTAAAAGAGCCAACCACTTGATGACCTATGTTTTGATGGGGTTATTCTGGCTACAACTATCAACAATGAAGTGCCACGAGGTACCCTTCATCCACATCTGTGAATGAAAGAGGTGCTCACATTTCTCTGGTTCATCAGGTTCATCAGGCTGGACCTTGGTGGTGGTAGCAACGATGGCACTGGGTTTTGCATCAATGATTTGTCTCCATTTTTCTGGTTTTGAATCAGAATCGGAGCCTGCATATGATTCATAGGATTTCACCTTGGCCACCAATGATTGCTTTAAGAAGAATTCAACGACGTTATGCCAAGGGATCTTATGGAACTCGCACCATTTCCCAGTGTCTTTCTTTTTCTTCCCATTGTCCTTCTTTGTTTTTGGTTTGGACTGGTTTTCCTGAGGCTATCCATCCTTGCTCTTCCCTTTGTTCCATAGGTTGGGGCCTCATTTTCACTTCTTCTACTATAAGGGGTTTGTATACCCAAATTGTCACGTCTTCTGTTTAAGCTTCTGCTCGATTTTGACAACATATTGATACGCCGCACCCAAGGATGAAATGTCCAGAAATGTAGTGTCCATTTTAATTTAACATCAAATAATTAATCAAACATAAACTGTAACAGTAATATCTACTTGATTTCAGTAACTCTGTAATTTCTTTAAAACTCAGCACATACGCATATAAATTTATCATAACGAATAATGATTCCATAACAGAAATAAAACAAATAATTAATTTAAATTACCTTGGTCTGATGTTAACCCTCCGCTTTCCACTTGCCTTGTTGACAGTTGCTGAACTGTGTAAACACTGCCCAAACCTTGTTCCACCCTACCAACTAGGACAACTTCTTAGCTCCAGGATATCATATGGATATCCTGGCCCCCGTGCCCAAAACCTCCAGCAAACCGGTGCCTGTACTGATCCAATCCGACTACAGAACTCAACTCTCCTCTGTGCAATCCAAGAGAAACCTCCCCTCAAATTCCCCTAGAATGGTAATGCCTCCTTCATAAAAGAATGTCTTCCACCGTAAGTCTCTCCCCGTCATATTTCCCCTTCACTGACTTCCCCCTCCTTCATTACTTTCCTTATCCATTTATTAATTATCTTATCCTTTCGTAGTTAATGCCCCTTATCCCATTATTCATTATTTTATCCTTATATTTAATGT
>ML780613.1:259405-274653 GCA_009831015.1 Picea engelmannii | reverse complement strand
CATGGCCTCGTGTGCGCTGGTGCTACTCTGGTCATGGCTTTGTGCATGGCGGTGACTCAATGATCTTTATCCTCCTCGACCAAACCCTTTTCAAGTGTTCAATAAAAAATCAAAACATATCCCTACTAAAATTACCACCAGGACTTTGAATAAAAAATCCTTGTAGTCCTTCTATGCGGTTGGTTTTGAAAAACCCAAACGATATTTGTATTACTGGCATTCGACCTGCAAAGATCTCATATCATATATTCAGTGTATATTCAACCCATTAGAACTCTATTGGCTATTGGGTTTGCTCTGCAATGGCCATGGCAAGCTCGACAATGTTGCAGGGAGCGTTGTTTCTCCAAAAGCACCAAGTGGGCATTCAATCCAATCAAGAATGGAAAATGGGTTCTCAGTACAAGCCAGGAAGGCGAGTGGGTTTTTAGCACATGCAAAGACGGTTCAGCCCAGGCCTGAAAATCACAACCCTTAATCTCAGAAACCTTGGTTCTGTGCACTCCGAATCACAAGCGGTCTCAGCAAACCCTGAGCCAGAAGCCAAATCAATGCCCTGTGAAAGCAATGGCACAGGCAGTAGGAGGAGGCATGGTGATCAGAATATCAGGGAAGAAGCTAGGGTTCTCGGTACCGGTGTGAGCTAGGGTTTCTCTACGAAATGTGTACCCTTCTATTAAGGCTCCAAGATGGATGAAGAGTATTCGCTTGACAAAGTCGTGTACAGGAGTCGCTTTGGGGCCCTTCTGGACATCCAACATGACATGGATGCGTTACAAAGGTACGATGAAAAATACTGGAGAAACCTCTTTGATTCTAGAGTAGGAAAGACCACCTGGCCTTATGGGTCAGGAGTTTGGAGTAAAAAGAATGGGTTTTGCCTAAAATAGATAATGATCATATTGTTAGTGCATTTGAGGGGAATTCTAATATGTTCTGGGCTGAGAGGTATGGGAAAGAGATATTGGGCATGAATGATCTGTGGGTGAAACACTGTGGGATCAGTCACGCAGGGAGTTTTAAGGATCTGGGGATGACTGTGCTTGTTAGTCAGGTCAATAGGCTTAGGAAGATGAATAAGCCTGTTGTTGGTGTGGGTTGTGCTTCGACTAGCGATACTTTGGCTGCGCTGTCAGCATATTGTGCTTCTTCAAGGATACCTGCTATTGTTTTTCTGCCTGCAAATCGCATCTCCCTTGCACAGTTAGTGCAACCCATTGCCAATGGTGCGTTGGTGCCCAGTCTGGATATTATTAAATTTTTTGTCTGATCTCAAAGAATGACAACAAAAGTTTTCAGTGTATATGTTACGAACTTCGTTTAAGCATTGAGAATAGGTTTGACAATTTGCCTTTGTTTTACTAATGGTAGTGACAATTCTCGTTTTTTTTTTTGGGAAATTATGAATATGCTATCATCCCTGTCAAATTCTTTCTCCAGTATTGTTATTAACAATTTGAAGGCACAATTTATTCTGATATTCTATTTGCTTTAGAAGAAACTTTCTATGACTGTTAGCATTAACAATACCTATAGTATACATGTAAATTGTAGATTGAATTATGCAGCATCATAACCACATTTTATTCAATACGTATTATATTGCATTTATCTCACTAGAAATTTTCTTTTCAAATATCATTACTTGAATGTAACAACCCTAGTTGTATTCATATTTCACTTGTTTTACTTTGGTAAATTTGTTTTTACATTTTCAATTCGTATTGTTTATATATATTTAGATTTGTTTATATATAATCAAAATAATAGTGCTTTTGGTTTGCAGGTTAGGCGGAGCTGGAGTTGGAGCTGAGAATTTGGCCCTTAAGGCTCCAGATTGTGAACGAGGCGCTCTGATACCATGTGTAGTGTCCATTTTAATTTAACATCAAATAATTAATCAAACATAAACTGTAACAGTAATATCTACTTGAACATAAACTGTAACTGTAACATTAACACATATATATAGAGAAAAATAATAGAGATACAATGGAACTTACTTTTATTAAATAAGAAATATGCTGAAACTATAAAATGCAGAATGAAAACAATCTTGCTCGAATGGTGGTAGCTAATCTATGAGAAGAGATGTGGCGGCTACGTGCATTCATCTGAGCACATTAAAATGAGGCCTCCAAGAATTTTTATTATCAAGAAGTAAAAAGAAAACCCTATACATTGAAAAACCTAACACTAGGAGATGAAGCATCAAAATTCATGTGGGTCCCAATGGGCTAAGTTGGTACATCAACTTCTCAGGGTCGTAACTTTTGCATACAATCTTCATTTTAGGTGCACGATATCCCATTGGAAAGGTATATTCAAGGACTATATATTATTCCATCACACTCTAACTCCATGAACAATGTGATCGTGGAGGGCCCAAAAAACGTTGTTTAGAGCCTCAAAATGACCCCAAAAGTTTAGGACCTGAAAAGCTAGAAAAAAACTACCAAGATATAAATTGCAACTACCAATATGAAAGTTGTATGTGAGCCAGATGGAAGAGCTGGGTGGATATCGATATCCACCTAGATCAATACTCCCTCCTTAGGGAGAAATGTTCTTCATTGCATTGATTTCCCCCATCAGATGAGGAAACTTCTGCTGAATTTGGCCCTGGGTGAGCCACTTGCCTTGGTGCAGGAGTTGCCCCACTTTGACAACCTGATAAAGTTGAAGCTTCTTTTGGCCAGTTCCCTTGACCCATTTTTCCATGATATGATTAGTGGATTCTTGTTCCATGCAGTCAAGGTTGAGATCTATTGGTATCAACTATTCTTCTATCTTTGAGGTTTCCAATAAGGGTGGAAAGTATGGTCAAAGGAGGTCCACATTAAACATTGGGTCCAAGCCAAAGAAGGGGCAAATGTTGAGCTCAAAATCAATGTCACTCACATCCTTGGTGATGGTATAAGGTCCATAAAAGAGTGGACAAAGCTTCTGATGGGGTCATGTAAGACATTCTTTCGACAAGTGCAACCAAACTTTATCTCCCACCTGAAAAATTGTGTGGCACCCGATGTTGATCATGGCACTGCTTGTACTTGGCATTGGACTTCTACAAAATATCCTGAACCTGTTAGTAGATGTGATGGATTCATTCAATGAACATGGTGGATTTGTTAGCTTTGGTTTTCACATGGGATGATTCTTCCTGTGTGGACACAAGGTGTAGTGAAACATCCATGGGACCCAATGGTTGAAATCCCAACCCCACCTAAAAGGAGTTGTGGTATGTTGAGCTATTTATGGCTTTGTTGTAACTATGTTGAACATATGGAAGACTCACATCCCATGTGCGTATATTATTGGAATTGTACATGCGCAAGATATGCATGAACATCCAGTTGACGACCTTGGTTTGGTCATCTGTTTGGGGGTGGAAGGTCATGGATTTGGTGAGATTGGTGTCCAGTCATGACTAGAGGCTCAACCAAAATGTGTTGAGGAACTATATGTCCCAATCAGAGATGATGGTTTGTGGTATCCCAAAATTTACCCACACTCGTTCAAGGAAGAGCTTGGAATTGGCCTCTTATGTGATGCTCTTCTTGCAAGTGACCATAATCACCATCTTGGAAAATTGATCAACCACCACGAAGACAAAGTCATTTCCCTATTTGGTGGAAGGAAGGCCTAACATGTAGTCCATCGAGATGGATTCCCAAGGCTTGTCGAGAGTAGGAAAATGGTTTTACATGCATTGTTTCTTAATGGTCAGTTTTGCAATGGCACAGGTCATGCATGCCCTGATATACTTGCTGACATCCTATCATAGTTTCAACCAATAGAAATGTTGCTATAGAACTGTCATTGTCTTTTCTATGCCAAAGTTTCCTGCCATCCGACTATAGTGATATTCCCAAATCAACTTTGCTTGCTCGCTTGGTGGAACACACAGATGGACTAGATGGCACAACAACCAATCCTATAGATTAAAATCAATGACATTTGTGTTTGTGCCCAACATCTGGTAGGCAGTCGTGAAGTCAGGATCTCGCTCGTAAAGTTGGGGCCATCGAGAGGTCTCATGTTCACAGTAGTGTAGCACTGTGTTTAGTGCAACAACTAGAGTTCGTCTGAGGAAATCAATGATGCGGTTGGTGCTCCCTGTCTTATACTTGATGTTGAGATGGAACTGATGCAAGTATGTGGACCAATTTTGATGGCGATCATTCTGCAATTTCCCTTGTGTCTGCATGAATTGTAGTGGCTTATGATTAGTGTGGATGATTGTCTCCTTCTCGAGAATGTAATGCCTCCACTGGCGGTAGGATTGTACAATGGAGTACATTTATTTGTCGTAAGTGGGGTACTTACAAAGATTATCTGATAGTGTCTCACTATGATTGGCCACAGGATGTCGATGTTGAGTGAGAACTATGCCCACAACATATTTTGAAGCATCTGTCTCAATATCAAAATATTGTTGTAGTTTGGTTAATGAGAGCATCGAGCTTGAGCACAAGCACTTCTTCAAGTCATCGAATTATTTCTATTGCGACTGACCCCGCATAATTTTTTCCTTTCCACCGTCCATGGTCACTTGGCTAAGGGCCCATGCAATGTGGGAGAATCCCAACACGAACCTGTGATATAAATTGGCAAGGCCTAAGAAGCTCCAAAGCTCAGTGAGTGTGGTTGGGGCTGGCCAATAAAAAATGACCTGGATCTTGGTTGGATCAACATGTACCCCATTCTCATCAACAATGCAACCTAGGTATTGGACCTCTTTCATGTCGAAGGAGCATTTTTCCAAATTTGCATATAGCTTGTGTTGTCGTAGAGTGTGTAGAACCTGTTGAATGTGCTACAAGTGTTCCACCCAATTCTTGTTGAAGATGAGAATGTCCTGCAAATACACCACCACAAAAGAATTGGTGAAAGGACGCAAGATATCATCCATCATCCTCATGAAAGTTGTTGGGGAATTTGTCAAGCGAAAGGGAATTACCAGCCATTCAAAAATACCTTCTTTGGACTTGAAGGCAGTCTTACGTAGATCGGTCTTTTCTATTGGAACTTGGTACTAGCTGGAATTCAGATAAAACTTACTGAAGTATTTGGCCCCCTTGAGATGGCCAAGGAGATCGTCAATTCGGGGAATTGGGTACCATTTCCTGACTGTGATCTTATTTAGAGCCCGGTAATCAATGCAGAGTCGCTAGGACCCGTCTTTCTTCTACATAAGCATGGTTAAGCTTCCACAAGGTGATGAGATTGGGCAGATATGCCCCTTTTCGAGAAGCTCTTGGATCTGGTGATTTATTTCCTTATTTTCTAACAGAGAACAATGATAGATTGGCCCATTGGGTAGCGGTGCGTCGAGGGTCAGATCGATTGAGTGCTTGACCTGATAGTGCAGAGGTACCTAGTGGGTGAGGAGAAGATGTGTTTGTATTCTTCCACGAATTTATCCACTTGCTTCTGTTGCGTGGAGAGACCTGTCACGAAGGCCATGGATGTGGCTGCAACCTTCCACTCACTTTGAGCACGAATCACTAAGAAGACAAACTTCTTGGTCTAAGATATGACCTTCCTTCATTGCTTGGCAATGATCAAGGAAATGATGGTAGATGGCACTACCTCAGGTATCCTGTATAATTTCTTGTCCAAAGTAATAATAACACTACAAGGTCGAGACTCATATACAACATGACATTTCCATAAATAAGGTTGGCCCAAAAGAACATCACAAACTTCAAGGTGGGTGACATCACACAATACCTCATCTTTGAAGGGATTGATGTCGTAGTCCAGGAGACACTATTGGTTGACACAAAGATCTCTCCCTTGGCGGAGCCATCCGATGGTGTACGATTGTGGGTGTGGTGTTGTCGACCGAGCCAACTACTTGACGACGTTTGTTGAGATGAGGTTCTTTTGGCTACCACTATCAATGATGAAGTGCAGTGGGGTACCCTTCACCCACATCTTTGAATGAAAGAGGCGCTCACCTTCCTCTGGTTCATCAAGTTCATCGGGCTGGACCTTGGTGGTGGTAGCAATGGTGGCACTGGGTTCTGCATCAATGAATTGCCTCCATTTTTTTTGTTTTGAATAAGAGTCAGAGTTTTCATGTGATTCATAGGCTTTCACATCAACCACCTATGATT
The DNA here is from genome assembly GCA_009831015.1 of Picea engelmannii. Taxonomy (NCBI): domain Eukaryota; kingdom Viridiplantae; phylum Streptophyta; class Pinopsida; order Pinales; family Pinaceae; genus Picea; species Picea engelmannii. Next base: position 268,531 of record ML780613.1, on the reverse strand, counting down.
TCTTTGAGAAACATTCAATAGTGTTTTATAAGGGGCTCTTATGGAACTCGCACCATTTCCCAATGTCTTTCTTTGTCTTCCCATTGTGCTTCTTTGTTTGCAGTTTGGACTGTTTTTTTTAAGGCTATCCATCCTTGCTCTGCCCTTTTTTCTATGGGTTGGGACCACCTTTTCCCTACTTCTGTTGTGAGGGGTTTGCAGACCCAAACTGCCACATCTTCTATTTAAGCTTATGCTCGATTTTGACAGTATATCGATAGTTCGTGCCCAAGGATGAAATGTCTAGAAACTCCATTTCCGTCTAGATGTATATATGTAGACCTACATGGTACTCAAGCATTCTATGTTTCTTAGATTATTTCATACCCAACTTGGTGCTCAAGGTATGGAAGATATTGGTGAACTTTGGCACTATTTCGACCCGTCTTTCTTCTGCATAAGCATGATTAAGCTTCCACAAGGTGATGAGCTTGGGCGGATATGCCCCTTTTCGAGAAGCTCTTGGATCTTGTGCTTTATTTCCTCATTTTCTGACAGAGAACAATGATAGACTGGCCCATTGGGTAGTGGTGCATCGAGGTTCAAATTGATTGAGTGCTTGACCTGACAGTGCAGAGGTACCCAGTGGGTGAGGAGAAGATGTATTTGTATTCTTCCATGACCTTATCCACTTGCTTCTGTTGCGTGGAGAGACCTATCATGAAGGCCATGGATGTGGTTGCAACCTTCCACTCACTTTGAGTGTGAATCACTATGAATACAAACTTCCCGGTCTAAAAGATGACCTTCCTTCATTGCTTGGCAGTGATCAAGGAAATGGTGGTAGATGGAACTACCTCGGGTATCCTGTATAATTTCTTGTCCAAAGTAATAATAACACTATGAGGTCGAGACTCATATACAACATGACATTTCCATAAATAAGGTTGGCCCAAAATAACATCACAACCTTCAAGGTGGGTGACATCATGCAATACCTCATCTTTGAAGGGATTTATGTCTTAGGCTAGGAGACACTATTGGTTGATGCAAAGATCTCTCCCTTGCCTGAGTCATTTGATGGTGTATGATTGTGGTGTGGTTTTGTCGGACGAGCCAACCACTTGACGACGTTTGCTGAGATGAGGTTCTTTTGGCTACCACTATCAATGATGAAGTACAATGGGGTACGCTTCACCCACATCTTTGAATGAAATAGGTGCTCAACTTCCTCTGGTTCATCAAGTTCATTAGGATGGACCTTGGTGGTGGTAGCAATGGTGGCACTGGGTTCGCATCAGTGATTTGTCTCCATTTTTCTGGTTTTGAATAACAGTCGGAGTTTGCATGTGATTCATAGGCTTTCACCTGAACCACCTATGACTGCTTTGAGTGACATTCAACAATGTTTTGTAAGGGGCTCTTATGGAACTCGCACCATTTCCCAATGTCTTTCTTTGTCTTCCCATTGTGCTTCTTTGTTTGTGGTTTGGACTGGTTTTCTTGAGGCTACCCATCCTTTCTCTACCCTTTTTTCTATGGGTTGGGGCCACCTTTTCCCTACTTCTGTTGTGAGCAGTTTGCAGACCCAAACTGTCGTGTCTTCTATTTAATCTTCTGCTCGATTTTGACAATATATTGATAGTTCGTGCCCAAGGATGAAATGTCTAGAAACTCCATTTCCATCTAGATGTATCGATGCAGATCTACATGGTACTTGAGCATTATATGTCACTTATATTATTTGATACATAACTTGGTGCTCAAGGTATGGAAGAGATCGGTGAACTCTGGCACTGTTTGGTCCCTTTCCTGCCACAGTGTGGTCCATCTTGTATATAAGTCGTCAAAAATTTAGATAGGGTAGCATTGTTCCTTAATATCATCCCTAAAGGAATCCCAAGTGGGTGCAACTACAAATCATGTAGATCTCTTTGTTTCCTTTTTCTCACAGAAATTCTCCCACCAATCTTTGACATAGGGGACGAACTTGAGGAGCACAAACGTAATATTTTCTCTATCGGAAAAGTTGTGGATAGAAAAATACCCTCTAGAAGGTTTAACCATTTGTCTACAACATATGCATCTATTTGACTTTCAAATATAAGAATATCAAAATTGATCTTTACCTTGAAGGGGGCGATGCCTCTTCTTGAGGTAGATGTGTCGCCTATTGGCAGGCGTTGAAGGATTTGCACAAAGTTATCCATCACCTCATTCCTTTCTTGTGAGAGGGTTTCCTCAAGCAACGGTTTAACAAGATCTCTTGCTGCATCATCTCTCTTTTCTTCCCCCATGGGTAGTCGTCAGGTTCAGAGAGGCTGATCTTGCAAAGGCTCAATTGGTTTGAGTCCCAACTACTTATACCCTTACCTCATTGGGGACATGCACATATAAACAAATGAAGAGTAGAGTCCTCTGATATCTCTGATCCAAATTTATGAGTGGAACAAAATGAAACACAAATCTATAACATTAACATATATATACACAGAAAAATAACAAAGATATAGTGGAACTTAACTTTCATTAAATAATAAATTTGTTGAAACTATAAAATTCAAAAGGAAAACAATCTTGCTCGAATGGTGGTAGCTAATCTCTGAGAAGAGATGTGTCAGCTACGCGCATTTGTATCAACACATTATAATGAGGCCTCCAAGACTTTTTAGCATCAAGAACTAAATAGAAAACCCTAAACATCCAAAAACCTAACCCTAGGAGATGAAGCACCAAAATTCATGTGGGCCCCGATGGGGTAAGTTGGTACATCAACTTCTCGGGGTTGTAACTTTTGCATACGATCTTCGTTTTAGGCGCACGATATCCCGTTGGAAAGGTATATCTAAGGACTACACATTATGTCATCACAATATAACGTTTTTATCAATGTGACTGTGGCAGGCCCAAAAACCGTGATTTAGGGCCTCAAAACGACCCCGAACGTTTAGGACCTGAAAAGGTAGAAAAAAGCTGCAAAGATAAAAACTATAACTTCCAAGATTAAATTTATATGTGATCTAGCTGGAAGAGGTGGGTCACCACTGATATCCATCTAGAAGAGGTGGGTCACCACTGATATCCACCTAGATCATGTATGACTAAATTCTTCGGTTGACTAACATATATAAGTCATATGATGTTGATGAGAGAGTGGCCTTGTTAAAATGGCTTATTGAAGAAATATTAGAGGCTACCTAGTTGTTGTAGTGGGGATTTCAATAATGTTGAAAAACATGAAGATAAAGAGGGTATGTTGCTTGTGATGGAGTCATATAAGGAGAAATGGCATGGAATGGCCTAAAGTTAGGCTCATAAATTATATCCTAACAAATTCATTGACGAGATTCTCCCAAGTTGTGGTTCACTTGATCTAATTTCAAAAAGGTATTAGAAGAGTGTTGGAGTGTCTTGACTAAACAATTCTAGCTAAAAAAAATTGTTCTTCTTTAATTTTAATAACAGAAGAAGCCATGTGCAAGAATTAGTTGAGTTTACCCTCTTTGATCATTAGCTCATTGTTGTTTTTAGCGTTTGGGTAATTACAAAAATTAAAATGAAGAAGACCACATTTTTGCTTATTGTTTATCACTTGAAGAAGCCAACTTGTATTGAAGCCATCAAACACTTATAGAACTTAATTCCATGGCCTAGAGGGCCTAGGAGGTGTATATCTTAGTAGGGGTATGTTATCAATAAGTGTGTTACTTTTTTTAAGGCTATGAGAGGTAGATTTCCTTTATCATGTGTTTGATATATAAAGTTATGATAGAAGAGATTGAATAGTTGTCACGACAATTATAGTGTAACCCCTAAAATGAGAAAACCTAGCCATAGTGGTAAAATTGAGTCTCTTATTGAATATAGACTAAATATGCAAAGCTTGAGGAATGCAAGTTCACACTTAGATAAAATTGAGAGACATATAGACTAGGGCCTTCTTCAAATCTTTGGCGACTAAGGAAGTGACAAAATGTATGAAATACCTCAAATGGAGAGGATGTCAAAAGGAAATTTCTTGGCCATTACAAAATGGATTTCCAACCTCAAAGATTGACTAAGGAGCACAAAGTGGCCATGCGAACACATATTGATTTCATTCCTCATCAATTATTACCAACACAACAATATTTGTGTGAATAGGAGTTGAACTTGGATGAGTTGACATCAACGTTACAGGACATGGTTGATGATAACTAACTAGGCCTAGATGGCTACCTATGTGAGTTATACAAGGTTGCATGGGATTTTATTAGGCTTGGATTACTCCAAGTTTACAAAGGGGTTATAAAACACCAATCATTAGGGAAACTAACAATAAATGGCTTATGATAGGCATCCCAAATCCTAGGGACCACAAATTGAACACTAGTTGGCACTTAATTACTATGTTGAATGTTTTGTACAAAAGTTTAGCAAAAGCATTGGATGTTGGGTATGTGTTATATTCTTTGCACGACTAGTGCTAGTTCTTTCTATGTTGTGTCGAGTGTGTGGGGGTTTTTGAGGGGGGGGCTTGAGAAATGTGTCACATTTTTTTCCTCATTTTTCATTTTGCCTCAATTTTTGTGTCCATTGTTGGGAAGTTTTTTGGCACATGGTTTTTGTCGATGGTTTTCTATTTTCGGTTAAGGAATTAAGGTTGTTGACTAATCTAGGTCATTAGGTTAGGGTTTTGGATTTCGTTGGCTCCTATATGTTTATTTTATTATAAACAATGTATCATAATGAATGAATATAGAATATTTTGGTTTTCCTGCTTTGGGTTTCCAGGGGAAAAATCTCTGTGTAATGTGTGTATTTTCCATTCTATCTTTTATGTTCTTTTATTGAAAATTTCTTTGCAGTAAAATATTGTACAAGGTTAAAATCTACATTTGGTATCAGATCTTTGTTTGCTTCAGGGGGATACCTTTGTGGTCAAGGGTTTGGCTTGAGACCATGATAATCCTTGTTACAGTGGGATATCTATGGTATTGATTTTTTAGGTGAAAAGAAATGGCGAGCAATTCGAAAATGGAGATCGAGAAGTTTAATGGGAAACATTATTAGTTTTGGAAGATCAATATGGAAGATTTGTTGGTGGACAAATATTAGTGGATCCAGGTACGACACCTACAGGAACTTTAGCAAATGACTGGAAAAAATTGGATCAGAAAGCGAAGAGAAAAATCTGACTGAGGCATATCATAGAGAAGGGTTTTCGACTGCTACACAGTAAAGGTATGGCTAAAGGTATACCTATATGCTCTCTGGATTTTGATTTCTGTGAAAAATGTGTATATGTGAAGCATAATTGGGTAAGATTCCCCTTTGGTGCAATGAGGGCAGAAAGATTTTTACAACTAGTGCACAATGATGTATTTGGACCTATGTCAGTTCCAACATTGGGAAAATCTATGTACTATGTCTCATTTATGGATGAATTCTCAAGGAATACTTGGATATATTTCCTCATGAAGAAATATGAAGTCTTTGATAGGTTTAAAGAGTTTAAGGATCTTGTTGAGAATCAAACAAAGAAAAGAATTAAGGTGTTGAGGACAGATAATGGTGGAGAGTTACGTGGGAATGAATTTGAAGAATTCTATAAGAAGTGCGATATAGCAAGCCATAATACTACACCATATACACTTTAGCAGAATGGAGTTGTAGAAAGGATGAACAAGATGTTGATGGACAAAGCAAGGTGCATTCTCAGTGGTGCTGGGTTAGGGAAAGATTCATAGGCAGAGGCAGTGGGTAATGCATGTTACCTGGTCAATAGATGACCCTCTTCAGCACTAGATGAAAATAATCCACAAGAGGTATGGACTGGTAAGAAACCTTCTCTCACACATCTCAAGTTATTTGGATGTGAGGCCTATGTTCATGTTCCAAAGGAAAACATGAGTAAGCTCGATAAGAAGGTTGAAAAGTGTATCTTTGTTGGGTATAGATATGGTATTAAAGGCTATAAGCTTTGGAACCCATAAACTAAGAAGGTTGTGTATAGCCGAGATGTGGTGTTTATAGAAATAAAAGATGTTGTCAAACATGATGTCCTACCAAGTAAGGAAGAACCAGAGAAAACAGAGTTAGATTTAAAGGATGATGAATCATACTCTACAGAAGAACAAGAATCAAAAGAAGAATATCCTCATACTCCAGTATTTAGGATATCGGTTCGGGAAAGAAGTCAACTGGAAAGGTATACTCCATCTGATTTCCCTTCAAATTTTTCTTTGTCTATTACTGATGATTATCCTAAAACTGTTAGGGATTCAAAGAATGAAAAATTCTGGAAAAAGGCCATGGATGAAGAAATGGAAGCCTTGGATAAGAATGAGGCTTGGGATCTAGTGGATTTTCCAACTGGAAGAAATCACATTGGAAGCAAATGGGTATTTAAAAAGAAGTTGAATGCATAAGGCAAAGTGGAGAAATGAAAAGCTTAGTTAGTAGCAAAGGGTTATTCTGAGGTTGAGGGAATTGATTTTGGTGATAATTTTTCTCATTTTTCCAAGTTAACTTCTATTAGATTTATGTTATATGTTTCTACTATGTTTGATTTTGAAGTAGAACAAATGGATGTGAAGACAACATTCCTACATGGGGATCTCAAAGAAGAAATATATATGAAGCAACCAAAAGGTTTTACTGTGAATTAAAAGAAGGAGCTAGTATGCAAGATGAAAAAGTCTCTGTATGGTTTAAAACAATCATCAATGATGTGATATAAAAAAATTGATACTTATATGTTGGGACTTGGATTCACAAGAAGAAAAGATGATCATTGTGTGTGTTTTAAATTAATTAGTGATCATTTGATTCATTTTGTCTTGTATGTGGATGACATGTTGCTGATAGGAAACAAGGAAATTATCCAAGATGTGAAAACTCAGTTGTCCTCTAAATTCGACATGAAGGATCTTGGTGCTGCAAATTTCATTTTGGGCATGGAAATTTAAAGAGATCGAAAAAACAGGAAACTCTCGTTAAATCAAAGAAAATATCCGGAGACAATATTGCATAGGTTTAATATGCAGGAATGTAAATTGGTCAGGGTCCCTATTCTTGTTGGTGTAAAGTTTTCTTTGGATCAGTGTCCCAAGACATAGGAAGAGGAGGAGGACATGTCTCATGTTCCATATGCGAGTGCAGTTGGAATTTTGATGTATGCAATGATCTATACTAGACCGGACATTGCACATGCAGTGGGAGTTTTGAGCAGGTATATGTCAAAACCATGGAAGGAGCATTGGACAACAGTAAAGAAGGTTTTCAAGTATTTGCATGGAACTTCTAGCTATGGATTGTGCTACCAAGGAAGACCAGGATTGGACATAGTGTTGGGAATACATGGATTTGTGGATGCATACTGGGATGGATATCTGGATCGTAGGAGATCTACGAGAGAGTATGTGTTTAACTTGTTTGGAGAAATCAATTGGATGAGCAAAAGACAGGCTGCAGTAGCACTTTCAACTACAGAATGTGAATACACGACAACCACTCATGCAAGTAAGGAAGCATTATGGTTACAACTATTGTGTTCAGGTATTGGATTGGTACAACAAGCTGTAAGGATAGATTGTGACAGTCAGAGTGCAATTTTTCTTGCGAAGAACCCGACTTATCATTCAAAGACAAAGCATATTGATATTCAATATCACTTTGTGAAACACATGGTTGAAGAAAAGAAAGTGTAGTTGATGAAGGTGGAAAATTTGAAGAATGTTGCAGATTCATTAACAAAATATGTGAGCACTGAGAAGTTCTCTTGGTGTAGAGGATCTATGGGCATTGTTGCCTTGGATCGTTGACTATGTAACCCTGTAGCCTCCTGTATGCAAAGAAAACAACAAGTCGGAAAATGTTGGGTATGTGTTATATTAGTTGCATGAATAGCTCTAGTGTCTACTACGTTGTGTCGGGTGCATCGGGTCAGCACCCCCCGAGATTTTTTTTGCCTCAGGAAACGTGTCATATTTTTTTGCCTCATTTTTTTCCCTCGATTTTTGTGTCCATTGTTGGGCAGTTTTTTGGCACATGGTTTTTGCCGATGGTTTTATATTTCCACTTAAGTAATTAGGGTTGATGACTAATCCATTTCATTGGGTTAGGGTTTTGGATGTCGCTGGCTCTTATATGTATATTTTATTGTAAACAATGTATCACAATGAATGAATATAGAATATGTTGCTTTTCCTGGTTTGGGTTTCCAGGGGAAAGATCTTTATGTAATGTGTGTATTTTCCGTTGTATATTTTTTGTTCTTTTATTGAAAATATGTTTTCAGTAAAATATTGTACAAGGTTAAAATCTACATTGGAACCATCATCAAAGCATATGCTCTCAAAAATCAGGCTGAAGAAAACAAGCTTCATTAGAGACTACATATTTTGGACAACATTATAACTATATGGGAAGTAACGAAATGGGACAAATGAATGCGTCTATATGCCATGTTCATAAAAAAAATATTTTGAGAAGGACTATGATGGAGTGGAATGGTCGTTCATCATTTCCATGTTGGATGTTGTTGGTTTGGGCCCTTTTTTCATTAAAGATATCGAAATTCCCTCTTTGTTGCTTTCACAACTTGTATATTTATTAATTAGGCAAGATTGGAGGAAGTTAACCTCTTTAGGCCATTAATTTTATAGGTCAACCTCTTAGAACATATTTTTTATGTGATGGATACAAAATATTTAGGGTATCTTCTTCAAAATAAAATGATTCAAGGTCTTATCCAAGGAATCACCATCCCATTGGGCCCTTAAGGCGATCGACCAATTAATGGGAAGTTCAATGGAAAATCCTTCCCCACTTTTTTGAAGAAGATGAAATCTTTTCTTACATGATGGACTATATATAGATCCTCTATGAAGAATTTGTCTCAAAGATTCAAATGGACAAAACCTAGTGCTTTCATTTGAGCAATAAAGATGCTTATGATTGGCTTATAAGCCAAGGATGGGTTTGGATATAACTTAGGTATATTTTCAAATCCCTGGGGATCCATTTACTTTCTATGCATCCCATAAGAACCTATGGGCTCAAAATATCCTTTTGGGATAACTCTATTGGAAAGAAGGGTGGCTTTCCATGAGATCAATGGGAGATTTTGTTGTGTTTTCATTGAATGGGGGGGGGGGGGGGGGG
>ML780613.1:242429-259355 GCA_009831015.1 Picea engelmannii | reverse complement strand
TATAGTATTTGGAAGGCCTAAGAGGCAATTAAGCACAATTTGGTTTGGAAAATTGATTCTTTGTGGAAATTCCTATCTTGTAATGATCACAACCTTTGGAAATCATAAGAAATCATGTCTGAAGGAAAATTATTGGTTGAATACTATTTTTTTTGGCTAAGAAACATTTTAGGAAAGGCATTAAAACCACTAGGATATTTATGAAATTCATGTGAGACATGAGAATAATTAATCAGCCTTAAAGGTCAAGTTCAATCCAATAAATCCTAATAGGTTTATCATTGATAGAATTCAAGGCCTCATCCTTGATAATTTTTTCTTATGTTCGTCTTGCAAGCCCGGTGGCGCAATTGGAGGTGGAACATGACTAAGAAATTAAAGATGTATAAATTGGTCAATGAATATCTATAACTTGCTACTAGAAATTCATTAAACATAATATTAAATAATATGTTGAGACTTAAGTCCAAGAAAAAAATTTGGCTTTTAATATTGAGTCCATATGAAATCCCATTTGGAGGCCAAAAAGGCCCACTTTTCATGGTCTTTGGTACACGATGACCTAAATATTAGATAGCAATTGCATTACTTGGGGGTGCCTCGGCCTAAATTCCTCATGTGTGGATAGAAGGAAATCATCAATCACCTCTTTTAATTGTGTAGCTTTGCTAAATAGGCTTGGGATTATGTCTCTAGGTTTTGTAGGCAATTTCTCTATCCTCTCATTTCCTAAAAATTATCCCTTCTAGGAAACAGAATACCATGGGACATTGAGTTTTTTACAACCTCACATATGATTAGTGTCCATATTTTGCATCAAATATAGAAAACACAAAATGAATGGTTTTTTAATAAATCGTGGCATTGACTTATTTTACCTGGCATGATGGTTCCCTAATTTGTAACCATCTACAATTGTAAATTTAGGTGCATACACACAAGGTGAATATAGGTGGTGTAATTGTGTTAGTTGTTATATTTGTTTGACAAGGTTATTTGCACCATGATTAGAGTACCCATTGTTGGTCATTTGTCATCTCATTATTAGGCTTTTGCTGTTGGTTGCACCATGATTAAAGTACTCATTGTTGGTCATTTGTCATCTCATTATTAGGATTTTATTGTTGGTTGACCTTGTCATAGATATGGCCATGTTTTTCTTGAATAGAAAAAGTATTGCAAAATTTGGCCTCCACTCTAGTTTCTTGAAGTGCTCAAGTTCGATAAGTTTTATCCTATTCTTCTAGTCATCTTTTGATCTAGGTGGATCTCAGTGGCCATCCACCTTCTCCACTAAATCAATGTTTCTGAGCCTGTGGTTTTGATCAACCATGATATTCACCCTTTTGGTGGGGAATGTAATGTAATTCTGTGTCCATTTTTAATGTAATGTAATTCCTACAACGTTAAGGTACCAACTCCCATTATAAATTTGTAGTTAAGTGTGCTTGGGATAGAATAGTACTAGTATGGGTGACCTCCTGAGAATTACTAGTGTTTTACATGCCTATGACATTTTGTAAACTTAGACCAATTTATCTCACATGCATTAGAGGAAGTATTCTCCTCTCACTCTCTCATATATAGTCGATGTGAAGGATGTCCTTTAAGCATGCAATGGAGTGTTATGTAAATCTTGTTGTGAATGAAGCGTAGCCAACATCTATTTCTCTTTAGAGATACGCCACCCCATTCTAGCCAGTTTGTGTTCTATAATGTTTTTTTTATTTTTTTCATTAATAGAATTTGGGTTTCTTAGTATTTATGTCTTTCTACTATATTTACCTTTATATCTCATTTGATTCTCAAAATAATTTGGATCAGTGGTATCATAGTAGTATTCTCCTTATCATTTATCAGAGCATGTCTCCGACGAGGTTAGGGTATAGAGAGTTGGGTCTCAAGCTAGCTTCACTTGAGGACAACTACTCTCACCATCCCAAGGAACCTCCCATGGCAGAAGAAAAGAGAAATGAAAGAGCATAAGATAATTTCAATATGTTGCTCGAGGAATCCCCCGTGCAATAGAGGAATGAGATGATGGATAAATTTGCTTAGATCCTTTGATGACCACTGATGGTGGTCGAGGCATCTTCGACAAATAGCCATTTCTAAGGTGCAACACCCTTCAAGGTACAATTCAATTTTGATATCCCCTTGTTTGAAGGCTAGATAGATGCAGATGCTCTAGAAAAATGGTTGAATCTGCTAGAAGGTTATTACTATGTCCAAAAAAAAATCAAGAGTGAAAATATCACCTTCATGCTCCTTAAATCCCTTCCCCATGTCAAATCTTGGTGGGAAGGTTACTGGGAGAGGTAGATCGTGGATGAATCTATGCCATTCAGGAGAGAACCCACTCAGGAGGCCTTTATAGATGCCATCAAGGAGGATTTCTATCTTGTCAGAAACTATGATGATCAATACATGAGATGGATGACTTTGTGTCAGAAAAGAGACCAGACAATGTCGGAGTACACTAACATCTTTCATACCTTGTGCTCAAAGATGGGTATCAAAGACTCCAAGTGGCACCTATTTTGTTGAAGTACCACAGTGTCCTACACAGGTACATTCAAACATAGATGGATTTCTTAGACATATCCTCACTAATAGCTTCTTATCAATATGCATTCAAAATTGAGTAGAAATTCAAGCAATGGAGTAAGTGGGAGTTCAAGTTTGCAAATACGCCACAACAGAAGCATGGAAAAGGCAACCCTAACTCACAGAACGAAGGACACATAAAGGAGATTCAATATCAAGAAAATCATTCCAAGTAACCAACTAATAAGGGTGATGGGATGTCTAAGAAAGACATCGGAAAGTCGTGTGAGTTCCACAAAATCCCTTGAAACAACACCAATGAATGTCGCTTGAAACAATAATTGGTGGCCACAATCAAAGAAAAAGAATTAGACCCTGAATCAGAATTTCATTCAGAGCACAATAAACAGAAACATATCATCAATGCATAACCCACTACTACCATTGCAACCAAAAAAATAAAACTAGAAGAACCATACGAGCCTAAGGAGTGGGGGGGGGGTTGCCTCTTCCACTCACAGATGTGGTTAAAGGGGACCCCACTGCATTTCATTGTTGAAAAGGGGAGTCAAAAGAAATTAATCTCAACTAAGGTTATCAAGATATTGAAGTTTCCAATGATGCCACACCCACAACCATACACCATTGGATGGTTGAGCCGGGGATGAGACATCCATGTCATCCAACAGTGTTTCCTATCCTATGACATCAAGACCTTCAAGGATGAGGCATTGTGTGATGTTTCCCCACTTGAATTCTATGATGCTATTTTAGGATAACCATATATGTGGAAACACCACACTATCTATGAGTCTCAACATGTAGTGTCATTGTTACTCTGGGAGGTCATCTCTACAGGGTACGAGAGGTAGCTCCAACTACTGCCATTTCATTGATCTCGAAAAAAGAGTGTTGTAAAGTAATCTCTCAGACCGTTAAGTTTTCCCTATTCATGATCCAATTAGAAGGTGAACAGAAGGTCAAGGAAACCACTACAGCCTTGTCCCAAGACCTTTCTATCCAGCAGAAGAAGATCGAAAAGATTGTAGAGGAGCACAAAAATATTTTTAATTCACCTACGGGGTTGCCTTTTCACTACCACATATCATGTCCCATTGACTTGGTGCCCAGTTCTCCCTTACCCAATGGTCCAATATATAGCTGCTTCCTTCCAGAGAATGAAAATCTTCCATATGTTTAGCATAGCTCTATTGGTCATAGCCCTTTTCAGTTGCGCTTGGGGTTCCAACTATTGGCCCCCATTGATATAACTGTTATTGTTGCATCTTCATCGACAATTTCCTCCCACACTAAAACCAAGTTAGATCATGTAGCCATATTTTTTGAATGGATCCAACACCTCCACCAATAGGTTCATGACCTCTTTTCACATGCCAAGTACAAGTAGGAAAACTACTTCAATAAGGAAAGAAACTCACCAAAGTTCAGATTTAGAAAAAAAATCCTCATCTCCTGAGGGAACTTGATGCAATGGGGACTATTGCTTCCTAATGGGAGAGGATTGATCCAGGTGGATCTTGGTGGCCATCCACCTTCTCCAGTGAATCAACATTTCCAAGCTTGTCATTTTTATAAACCTTGATATTCATCATTTTGATGGGGAATGTAATGCAATGCCATATTCATTTTTGATGCAGGAGCATCTCTCCACGTCAGCCAACCAGCCAGCCAGCCACGTCGAGCATGTGCATTCAAAGCTAAAGAGAGAGGCGCAGTCCTCATTTGAACTTAAATTGAATGTAATTAAATGTCTAAGCTGGTGAGCTGTAGAGCCGTGCCTTTATCCAGGCGTAGAGTAGATCGACCATTAATGTTTGTATGGATGAGATCTAGATCCGATTCTGGACTAGACAACCCATTCAATGTAATTGAATAGGGTAGGTAGGTTGGAGGGAAGTGCTCGAAGAGCCCCCTCAGGTAAAAGAGATTTTGGTATCTCATTTTGTAGAGTTAGATGAGTAGGAGTCTGGGAAGAGCTAGAGAGAGCTCGAGAACACCTTGTAATTAAAGGTGTTTGCCATTTTTAATATAAATAGAAGCAGTTTTTCCTGCATTATTATGTGTTATGTGAATGTCTGTGAGTGTTCTTTTATGCTGTAGATGTATACTGTAGTTGTGCATTTGCAGGAGTTGGTTGTATTTTAGGTGAAGGTCTTTGAGGCTTCACAATAGGAGGGTGTGAGAGAACGCTGTGGGTTCTGATAGCCGTGCACAGAGGATGCACTTCTGAATTCTGCGGGTTCAGACAAAGACATGCTGAGGCACAAGAGATGGAATCAACAACTCAGGGAAGACCTCAAGGTTGTTTAATACCTTGGAGGTAAGGCTGTGTGGGAGAAGACACAGTTGCAGACAGAATCTCTGAGGAGTTCTGTAGAGCTATGATAAGTGGGCATTGAGCATATGCACAGTGGTGCGTTTGGAGGAACTCTGCTGTGAGTTCAGAAGTTCAGGAAGAATTAGAATCACTGAGGATTCTATGAGGCTCTGCCAGGTGGGCATTGAGCAGGTGCAAGGAGTGCACAGGAGGACAAAACTGCTGGAAGTTCTGAGAAAAGACACTCTGCCAGGTGGGCATTTGAGTCATTTTGAAGATAAGCACGGGGAAGAGAAGATAACTCTCTTGAGTTATGTGATTTGAAGGAAGAATCTACTGAGGGATCTTCACAGGGTTGTTGAATACCCTGAAAGACTCAACAAGAGGGTGCTGGAGCAGAAGGATAGCCAGGAGGGAATTATATTCTCCATCTGCAGGAGAAGAAAGAAAGACAAAATCCCTTAGGGGTCTGTGCGTGTGAGGAGCTTAGGAGAGACAACACTTGCGTGTGCGTGTGAGGAATCTGAAAGGAGTACAGTAGCCAAAGAATCCTTTGAGGATTCGGGAGTAAAAGCTCAGGAGGAACAACGTTTTTACATGCGCAGTTGAGAACTCAGAGTGAGGAGTTCGTAGAGGAGAAGGAAGACAAAGGTTGAGACCTTTGAGAACGTGAAATTCTTCCAAGTGTAGGAAGGAAGTGTGCAGAAGATCAGGAGGAGCAATGACAATCGTCAGATCTAGAGTGAAGAACCCGTCAACCGTTGGATCGGGTGAAGGCACGCAAAGTTTAGCCTCTGGAGTAAGCCCATAGGAAGAACAGATCTGGACCGTTGGATCTTGATTCGGAGACTCGACAACCGTCGGATCTGCAGAGAATTGCGAGGGGGTTAAGCCTTCGTGAACAACAAAGGAGAAATCCCGACGAGATGCATAGCCATTGGGATAGCAGTCATCGGGAAATCGGGATTCTCGAAGTGGAGAAAATCAAGACACTTCAAGTCTCGAAACACCAGAGCGATCTGGACCGTCCGTTGGTGGAGACACGTGGCGGAGATCGAGGTGTCGGGAGTCGGGATATCGACAGTCCAGTGGAAAAGAGATCGGGGAAGTCCATGTTGAAAACCCAGACACAAATCTGAGCCGTCTGTTTGGGGAGACAGGTGTCAGAAATCCGAAGAGGGTTGGTACTTTGGTGCATCAGAGTTCCTGAAGTCGAAAAGGTCGGGACCTCAAAATTCTCGAAATCCCGAGAGGTGATATGAATCATTCATTTGGAGAGGACGCGTGGCAGAAATCAAAGCCATCGGGGGAAGGCCCGACAGGAGGTCGTCCATCGCCAAATCGGGGATCGACATTTCGCGAGTCCCATGGACATACGCGTTTCGGCATTGGAAATCTCGAAACCCCAACAGGAGTATATAGTCATGGTCATATGAAAGGTGGTCGTGTGGACCAGAGCATATCCAGGAAGGGCTAAGGCCAAAGCGTATTGGGAATCGGAGGATCGCGAGTCCAGGGGACATGTGAGTTTCGGCATTGGAAAGCCCGAAACCCCGACAAGGGGGAAGCGTCATTGTGGGAACCAACTGTCAGCATATCAGAGAAGTGGAAAGTGTCGTTTAAGGGGCTAGCTGTCAGCGTAGTGGAGAGTACAAGAACTCTTGACAGCGGAAAGGACAAAACCTCGAAAACCCCGAAATTAAGATAGGGAAAAGTCACAGGTGCGTGTAGAGGCCGTGATAGGGTGAAGGAAGGACCTGTGGATCAGGGTTTTCACATGGATTCCATTGGGAGTCGAAGGAGACGCTTCGACTCAGTGGAGAAAATTGAATGATCCTTAAGACCAGGAGGTCAGGCATGAGACCTATTGAGGTAGGTTCCTGGGTAGACGCCATCAAGTGGTATCAGAGCTAGATTCTTGTCTGTATATTTCAGGCAAGAGAGGCAAGAGATAAAGAGCACTCTGATACACATCAAGTGGTATCAAAGCTTGATTCTTGTCTGTATATTTCAGGCAGGAAGAGGCAGAAAGAGGAAAAGAGCACTCTGATACACATCAAGTGGTATCAGATCTTGATTCTTGTCTGTATATTTCAGGCAGGAAGAGGCAGAAAGAGGAAAAGAGCACTCTGATACACATCAAGTGGTATTAGAGCTAGAACTTTGTTTGTATATTTCAAGCAGAGGGAGGAAGACATAGCATTGGAGACTCTGTGGTGATTGTTTGCAGGTAGGCAGCAATCAAGTAGACAATCGGCAGGACTGCAGGATGAAGCTGGTAGAACTCTTAGTGCAGAGTGACAGCAACAGGTTTGCTAGGAGAGCAGACAGAGACAACAACATGGCTACTGAAGGCCGTAGGTATGCTAGAAGGAAAAACTCAGAGCTATGGAGAAAAAAATATATTGATAGAGAGCTCGCTAATATAATGAAAGAAATAGACAAGCTCGAACTGCGGATGTGGCAAGATAAGAAGATGGTTCAGGTATGTGAACCAGAGACTGGAAAATTTCTCGGTGAAGAGAATGAAATGGGATCAATTGAAGATCTCAAGCACTGCCAGGAGGGCAGAGAAGAAATTACAGATTGCCAGGTGGGCAATGAGGTGAGATCACTGTGGGATCTCAGAGACTGTCATGAGGAAAGCCAAGGAATTTCACATTGCCAGCTGGGCAATGGTATGAGGTCGCTGCGGGATCTCGACGACAGCCAGGAGGGCAACGAAAGGTTTCCAATTTTCCGTGTGGGCAAGGAAACAGAGATGGAATTAGTTGATTCCATGGTCTGCCAGGAGGGTAGCAGAGACATTCCATATTGCCAGGTGGGCAGGGATGAGCAGGTGAATTTTGATCAGCCCGAGGACCTGACCGAGCAGATGAGACTTTCTGAGGGTCTCATAAATTCAGAGGTGAGTTTGGATCAGCATGTGCAGCTGACCGAGGAGGAAGATCAGGATAATATTCTGATGATTGGAGGGATCGAAGTATTCCTGCCACTTGCCCAAGAGGAGGCAGAAGTCTGTGTTGCAGATGGTGCAACAACAACAATAGAACAGTCAACTATGACTGTCAGGGAAGAAGAAGAATTGCAGCAGACTTTGGAAGCTGCCAAGCAGAGGAAGAAAATGAGCATTTTGAGGAGTGTCTCAATGCTTTCATACAAGAAGCTGAGGAATCTGTAGCACTGAAGCTGACAATAAAAGAAGAAGCAGAAGAGGATGATGAGCATTCCGAGGAATGGCTCAATACTTTCAGCCAGGAAGCTGAAAGGACTGCAACCTGGGAGTTTGCAGTGGAAGGAGGAGAAGCGGCAGACAACATTTGTTTTGTTGATCTGTGGGAACAGATTGAAGCCCTAGAAGAGAGGGTGAAAGTGCAGGGCATGCACATCCAACAGGTGAAGTTGGAACCTGATGAAGGAGGCATGGGAGATCATGATGATCTGCTCATATGCGAAATTTTTTTATAGCTGAGGAGACTGCATGAGTAGAGCCAACCATGGGAGCAGCTGGATGAATTCATAGAAGAGATCAAAAGGCTGATGTTGAGGTCAACAGAGACTGCCAGTGAGGAGAGGCTGAGCAGAAGAGAAGCAACAGTAGCAGCACAGAAGCAATAGCAATAGCAGAAAGGAGCAGATGGGAAGCTTCAGATGTTTGTTTGGGATCCAGGAGGATTTCCAAAGCTGAGATAGGGGAAGCTCATGAGCAAGAGCTCATGAATTTTGCAGCTGAGGAGTTTGATGCAGGAGCATCTCTCCACGTCAGCTAGCCAGCCACGTCGAGCATGTGCATTCAAAGCTGGAGAGAGAGGCACAATCCTCATTTGAACTTAAATTGAATGTAATTAAATGTCTAAGCTGGTGAGCTATAGAGCCATGCCTTTGTGCAGGTGTAGAGTAGATCGACCATTAATGTTTGTATGGATGAGATCTAGATCCGATTCTGGACTAGACAACCCATTCAATGTAATTGAATAAGGTAGGTAGGTTGGAGGGAAGCGCTCGAAGAGCTCCCTCAGGTAAAAGATATTTTGGTATCTCATTTTGTAGAGTTAGATGAGTAGGAGTCTGGGAAGAGCCAGAGAGAGCTCAAGAACACCTTGTAATTACAAGCGTTTTCCATTTTTAATATAAACAAAAGCAGTTTTTCCTACATTATTATGTGTTATGTGAATGTCTGTGAGTGTTCTTTTATGCTGTAGATGTATACTGTAGTTGTTCATTTGTAGGAGTTGGTTGGATTTCAGGTGAAGGTCTTTGAGGCTTCAGACCAGGAGGGTGTGACAGAACGCTACGGGTTCTGATAACCATGCACAGAGGATGCACTTCTGAATTCTGAGGGTTCAGACAAAGACGTGCTGAGGCACAAGAGGTGGAATCAACAACTCAGGGAAGACCTCAAGGTTGCTGAATACCTTGGAGGTAAGGCTGTGTGGGAGAAGACACAGTTGCAGACAAAATCTCTGAGGAGTTCTTTACAGCTCTTCCAAGTGGGCATTGAGCATATGCACAGTGGTGCATTTGGAGGAACTCTGCTGTGAGTTCAGAAGTTCAGGAAGAATCAGAATCACTGAGGATTCTATGAGGCTCTGCCAGGTTGGCATTGAGCAAGTGCAAGGAGTGCACAGGAGGACAAAACTACTGGAAGTTCTGATAAAAGACACTCTGTTAGGTGGGCATTTGAGTCATTGTGCAAATAGGCACAGGGAAGAGAAGAGAAATCTCTTGAGTTCTGTGATTTGAAGGAAGAATCCACTGAGGGATCTTCACAGGGTTGTTGAATACCCTGAAAGGCTCAACAAGAGGGTGTTGGAGAAGAAGGATAGCCAAGAGGGCATTATATTCTCCATCTGCAGGAGAAGAAAGAAAGACAAAATCCCTTAGGGGTCTGTGCATGTGAGGAGCTCAGGAGAGACAACACCTGCGTGTGCGTGTGAGGACTCTGCAAGGAGTGCAGTAGTCAAAGAATCCTTTGAGGATTCCAGAGTAAAAGCTCAGGAGGAAAAACATTTTTATATGCGTAGTTGAGAACTCAGAGTGAGGAGTTCGTAGAGGAGAAGGAAGACAAAGGTTGAGACCTTTGAGAATGTGAAATTCTTCCAAGAGTAGGAAGGAAGTGCGCAGAAGCTCAGGAGGAGCAACGACAGCCGTGAGATCTAGAGTGAAGAACCCGTCAGCCATTGGATTGAGTGAAGGCATGCAGAGTTTAGCCTCCGGAGTAAGCGCACAGGAAGAATGGATCTAGACCGTTGGATCTTGATTCGAAGACCCGACAGTCGTCGGATCTGCAGAGAATTGCGAGGGGGTTAAGCCTTTGTAAACAACAGAGGAGAAATCTCGACGAGAGGCATAGCCATCGGGATAACAGTCATCGGGAAATCAGGATTCTCGAAGTGGAGAAAATCGAGACACTTCAAGTCTCGAAACACCGGAGCGATCTGGACTGTTCGTTGGTGGAGACACGTGGCGGAGATCGAGGTGTCGGGAGTCAAGATATTGGAATTCCCATGGACAAGAGATTGGGGAAGTCCATGTTGAAAATCCTGACACAAATCTGAGCCGTATGTTTGGGGAGACAGGTGTCAGAAATCCGAAGAGGGTTGGTACTTTGGCGCATCGGTGTTCCTGAAGTCGAAAAGGTCAGGACCTCAAAAGTCTCAAAATCCCGAGAGGTGATCTGAACCGTTCATTTGGAGAGGACGCGTGGCAAAAATCAGAGCCATCAAGGGAAGGCCCGACATGAGGTCATCCATCGACAAATCGGGGATCGACATTTCGCGAGTCCCGTGGACATACACGCTTCGGCATTGGAAATCCCGAAACCCTGACAGGAGTATATGGTCGCGGTCATATGAAAGGTGGTCACGTGGAATAGACCATAGCCAGGAAGGGCTAAGGCCAAAGTGTATCGAGAATCGGAGGATCGCGAGTCCAGGGGACATGTGAGTTTCATCATTGGAAAGCCTGAAACCCCGACAAGGGGGAAGTGCCATTGTGGGAACTAGCTGTTAGCATATCAGAGAAGTGGAAAGTGTCGTTTAAGGGGCCATCTGTCAGTGTAGCGGAGATTATAGGAACTCTTGACAGCCGAAAGGATGAAACCCCGAAAACCCTGAAATTAAGATCGGGAAAAGTCACAGGTGCGTGTAGAGGCTGTGACAGGGTGAAGGAAGGACCTGTGGATCAGGGTTTTCACATGGATTCCATTGGGAGTCCAAAGAGCCGCTTCAGCTCAGTGGAGAAAATTGAATGATCCTTAAGACCAGGAGGTCAGGCGCGGGACCTGCTGAGGTAGGTGCCCGGGAAGATGCCATCAAGTGGTATCAGAGCTAGATTCTTGTCTGTATATTTTAGGTAAGAGAGGCAAGAGATAAAGAGCACTCTGATACACATCAAGTGGTATCAAAGCTTGATTCTTGTCTATATATTTCAGGTAGGAAGAGGCAGAAAGAGGAAAAGAGCACTCTGATACACATCAAGTGGTATTAGAGCTTGATTCTTGTCTGTATATTTCAGGCAGGAAGAGGCAGAAAGAGGAAAAGAGCACTCTGATACACATCAAGTGGTATAAGAGCTAGAACTCTGTTTTTATATTTCAAGCAGAGGGAGGAAGACAGAGCGTTGGAGAATCTATGGTGATTGTTTGTAGGTAGGCAGCAATCAAGTAGATAGTCAGCAGGACTGCAGGATGAAGCTGGTAGAACTCTTAATGCGGAGTGACAGCAGCTGGTTTGCTAGGAGAGCAGACAGAGACCACAACATGGCTACTGAAGGCCATAGGTATGCTGGAATGAAAAACTCAGAGCTATGGAGAAAAAAAGATATGGATAGAGAGCTCGCTGATATAATGAAAGAAATAGACAAGCTCGAACTGCGGATGTGGCAGGATAAGAAGATTGTTCAGGTATGTGAACTAGAGACTGGAAAATTTCTCAGTGAAGAGAATGAAATGGGATCAGTTGAAGATCTCAAGCAGTGCCAGGAGGGCAGAGAAGAAATTCTAGATTTCCAGGTGGGTAATGAGGTGATATCGCTGCGGGATCTCAGAGACTATCATGAGGACAACCAAGGAATTTCACATTGCCAGCTGGGCAATGGTATGAGGTCGCTGCGGGATCACGAAGACTGCCAGGAGGGCAGCAAAAGGTTTCCAGTTTGCCGGGTGGGAAAGGAAACAGAGATGGAATTAGTTGATTCCATGGTCTGCCAGGAGGACAACAACGACATCCCATATTGCCAGGTGGGCAGGGATGAGCAGGTGAATTTTGATCAGCCTGAGGAGCTGACCGAGCAGATGAGACTATCTGAGGGTCTCATAAATTCAGAGGTGAGTTTGCATCAACATGTGCAGCTGACCGAGGAGGAAGATCAGGATAATATTCTGATGATTGGAGGGATCAAAGTATTCCTGCCACTTGCCCAAGAGGAGGCAGAAGTCTGTGTTGCAGATGGTGCAACAACAACAATAGAATAGTGAGCTGTGACTGTCAGGGAAGAAGAAGAATTGGAGTAGACTTTGGAAGCTGCCCAAGCAGAGGAAGAAAATGAGCATTCTGAGGAGTGTCTCAATGCTTTCAGCCAGGAAGCTGAGGAAGCTGTAGCACTAAAGCTGACAACAAAATAAGAAGCAGAAGAGGATGATGAGCATTCTGAGGAATGGCTCAATATTTTCAGCCAGGAAGATGAAAGGACTGCAACCTGGGAGTTTGCAGCAGAAGGAGGAGAAGAGGCAGACAACATTTGTTTTGCTGATCTGTGGGAACAGATTGAAGCCCTGGAAGAGAGGGTGAAAGTGCAGGGCGTGCACATCCAACAGATGAAGTTGGAACCTGATGAAGGAGGCATGGGAGATCATGATGATCTTCTCATGTGCCAAAAATTTTTGCAGTTGAGGAGATTGCATGAGTAGAGACAACCATGGGAGCAGCTGGATGAAGTGATAGAAGAGATCAGAAGGCTGATGTTGAGGTCAGAAGAGACTGCCAGCAAGGAGAGCTGAGCAAAAGAGAAGCAGCAACAACAACCCAAAAGTAACAACAACAACAGAATGGAGCAGATGGGAAGCTCCAGATGTTTGTTTGGGATCCAGGAGGATTTCCAAAGCTGAGAGAGGGGAAGCTCATGAGAAGGAGCTCATGAATTTTGCAGCTGAGGAGTTTCATGCAGGAGCATCTCTCCACGTCAGCCAGCCAACCAACCAGCCACGTCGAGCGCGTGCATTCAAAGATGAAGAGAGAGGCACAGTCCTCATTTGAACTTAAATTGAATGTAATTAAATGTCTAAGCTGGTGAGTTGTAGAGCCATGCCTTTGTGCAGGCATACAGTACATCGGCCATTAATGTTTGTATGGCTGAGATCTAGATCCGATTCTAGACTAGACAGCCCATTCAATGTAATTGAATAGGGTAGGTAGGTTGGAGGGAAGCACTCGAAGAGCCCCCTCAAGTAAAAGAGATTTTGGTATCTCATTTTGTAGAGTTAGATGAGTAAGAGTCTCGAAAGAGCCAGAGAGAGCTTGAGAAAACCTTGTAATTATAGGCATTTGCCATTTTTAATATAAACAAAAGTTGTTTTTCCTGCATTATTATGTGTTATGTGAATGCCTATGAGTGTTATTTTATGTTGTAGATGTATACTGTAGTTGTGCATTTGCAGGAGTTGGTTGGATTTCAGGTGAAGGTCTTTGAGGCTTCACACAAGGAGGGTGTGACAGAATGCTGCGGGTTCGGATAGCCGTGCACAAAGGATGCACTTCTGAATTCTGTGGGTTTAGACAAAGACATGCTGAGGCACAAGAGCTGGAATCAACAACTCAAGGAAGACCTCAAGGTTGCTGAATACCTTGGAGGTAAGGTTGTGTGGGAGAAGACACAGTTGCAGACAGAATCTCTGAGGAGTTCTGTAGAGCTTTGCCAAGTGGGCATTGAGCATATGCACAGTGGTGCGTTTGGAGGAACTCTGTTGTGAGTTCAGAAGTTCAGGAAGAATCAGAATCACTGAGGATTCTGTGAGGCTCTACCAGGTGGGCATTGAGCAGGTGCAAGGAGTGCACAGGAGGACAGAACTGCTAGAAGTTCTGAGAAAATACACTCTGCCAGGTGGGCATTTGAGTCATTGTGCAGATAAGCATAGGGAAGAGAAGAGAACTCTCTTGAGTTATGTGATTTGAAGGAAGAATCCATTGAGGGATCTTCACAGGGTTGTTGAATACCCTGAAAGGCTCAGCAAGAGGGTTCTGGAGTAGAAGGATAGCCAGGAGGGCATTATATTCTCCATCTGCAGGAGAAGAAAAAAAGACAAAATCCCTTAGGGGTCTGTGTGTGTGAGGAGATCAGGAGAGACAACACCTACGTGTGCATTTGAGGACTCTGTAAGGAGTGCAGTAGTCAAAGAATCCTTTGAGGATTCAGGAGTAAAAGCTCAGGAGGAACAACGTTTTTACACACGCAGTTAAGAACTCAGAGTGAGGAGTTCATAGAGGAGAAGGAAGACAAAGGTTGAGACCTTTGAGAACGTGAAATTCTTCCAAGTGTAGGAAGGAAGTGTGTAGAAGTTCAGGAGGAGCAACGACAACCGTCAGATCTAGAGTGAAGAACCCGTCAGCCATTAGATCGGGTGAAGGAACGTAGAGTTTAGCCTCTGGAGTAAGCGCATAGGAAGAACGGATATGGACCATTGGATTTTGATTCTGAGACCTGACATCCGTCGGATCTACAAAGAATTGCAAGGGGGTTAAGCCTTCGTGAATAATAGAGGAGAAATATCGACGAGAGGCATAGCCATCAGGATAGCAGTCATTAGGAAATCGGGATTCTCGAAGTGGAGAAAATCGAGACACTTCAAGTCTCGAAACACCAGAGCAATCTGGACCGTCCGTTGGTGAGACACGTGGCGGAGATCGAGGCATCAGGAGTTGGGGTATCGACATTCCCGTGGAAAAGAGATCGGGGAAGTCCATGTTGAAAACCCCGACACAAATCTGAGCTGTCTGTTTGGGGAGACAGGTGTCAGAAATCCAAAGAGGGTTGGTACTTTGGCGCATCAGAGTTCCTGAAGTCAAAAATTTTGGGACCTCAAAAGTCTTGAAATCCCGAGAGGTGATATGAACCGTTCATTTGGAGAGGACACGTGGTATAAATCAAAGCCATCGGGGGAAGGCCCGACAGGAGGTCGTCCATCGACAAATCGGGGATCAACATTTCGCGAGTCCCGTGGACATACGCGTTTCGGCATTGGAAAGCCTGAAACCCCGACATGAGTATATGGTCGCATTCATATGAAAGGTGGTCGCGTGGACCAGAGCATAGCCAGGAAGGGCTAAGGCCAAAGCGTATCAGGAATTGGAGGATCGCGAGTCTAGGGGACATGTGAGTTTCGGCATTGGAAAGCCCGAAACCTCAACAAGGGTGAAGCGCCATTATGGGAACCAACTGTCAGCATATTAGAGAAGTGGAAAGCTTCGTTTAAGGGGCCAGCTGTCAGTGTAGCGTAGAGTACAGGAACTCTTGACAGTGGAAATGACGAAACCCCAAAAACCCTGAAATTAAGATCAAGAAAAGTCACAGGTGCATGTAGAGGCCATGACAAGGTGAAGGAAGGACCTGTGGATCAGGGTTTTCATAGGGATTCCATTGGGAGTCCAAAGAGCCTCTTTTGCTCAGTGGAGAAAATTGAACGATCCTTAAGACTGGGAGGTCAGGCGTGGAACCTGCTGAGGTAGGTGCCTGGGTAGATGCCATAAATTTTAAATGTAATGTAATTCCTACAACATTAATGCACCATATCCCATTAGAATTCCACAGCTAAGCACACTTGGGCTAGAGTAGTACTGGGATGGATGACCTCCCAAGAAGTCCTAGTGTTTTGCAAGCCTATGAAATTTTTAAAACTTAGACCAATTTATCCCACATGCATCATGGGAATTGTGGGGCCCTCCTTTTTTGGAAATGTCAAGGTTTTGGGGAAAGTGACGTATGCCATTTGGAAAATGAAGAAGCAGTGGAAAAATAGTTTGAATAATGGAGAGATAACTGAAATTGTAACAACAACGAAGAAAACCAAAAGCGCCATGCACCATATGGATGAGTAGTAAAAAAAAGGCCAACAACATTGAGCGCCAACAAGGAAACGCTGGAAAAATAGTGGAACAAGGAATTCAAGAAGCAACCAAGAGAAACATATAAAGTGGAAGGCAATGCGACGAGGAAGAGATTAATGAAGCACACATGAGAGATATATTGTTACTATTATTGGTTGGATTGGGATCGAGTCATATTTGATAAAATATTGTAAAGGGATTTACTGGTAGTATTGTGCTTGAAGAGTAGATTTTGAGTCTATAATGGGTATTTGGGGCTAGATCTCATTACACAAGCTATTGAATGAGAAGTAAATTTATTGTATGACAAAAAAGGGATATGTTGCTAATATAATGGACTATTTTGAGGCCTAAAATTCTTATTCTTGTTGATCTGTTTTGATGTATATGAATCTTGTTGATTAAGGTTGGTTGTCATTGATGTCAACCCTTGAAAAAATCCCCATAGCACAAAGGTTTGGGTAATGGACCCAAGCTTGTTTGATGTAAATATGACTCATTATTGTCTTGTCATGGTTGATAAGAAGTAAAGATGGATGAACTCCAAAGTGGTCCCCTTATGGTGAAATCCCTCATGGGAAGACGCTTTGCGGAGTATGAGAACCCTTGATTAATTGTGTAATAATGAGATGAAGGACAATGAATTTGTCAGTTAAACTATCCAGATGGATATTGCTTTTCATTCCATCTCCGGTCATCTCACTATATGGATATGGATATTACATATGTAAGGAATTTGTCAGTTAAACTATTCTATATGGATATTACATGTCATTCCATTTATGGTGGTATGTGGAATATCACATAACTCCTCACGGTTTAAGAGTTATGGCCTTACGAAGTTGGAGGACCCTCATATGTCATCTAGAAGCCCCAAAAGGTCAAAGTAGTCAAAGTGGTTTAAGAGATTTTAAAAGGTAAATAATAAAGTGAAGTAATGAG
>ML780613.1:182882-242233 GCA_009831015.1 Picea engelmannii | reverse complement strand
TTAATGGAGAAATTAGAAGTGGGTTAACCCTAAAATAAGGAAAGTGGGGCCAAGTGACCTAGAAGATGTTTTTAAGGAAGCTACTTGGAGAGTATAAATAAGAGGCAAGGCTCTCTCATTTCAATCAAACTTGAGCATATTGAGTATATATAGGTGTCTGAGGTAACCAAGGATATCTAAGCCGAAATTATGAGGGAAGGTGAAGAAAAGAAGGCCGAAATGCAAGGACGAATAATTTTTTTTGATGGTGCTTTCTAAGGTATGTTATTTACAGGTCATCTCACCATTTTCTCTATAATTTTTTTTCTATAATGATTCGGACTGTGAAATTGATATTCCATTGATAAAACATATCCAAGTATCTGTGGTAAAAAATTCATCTTGTGGGTCATTGTATTTTTGGAGTTACACTCCGTGGAAAATATGATTTGTGGCTAGTCCTGAAAATAGTCAAAAACAGGTGTATGTGTATGTGTATGTTTGTTCATTTATTCATTTCTTATTTACTATTTAGTTATTGGATGATAATGCTTCATTGATATAACACTTGGATTATATGGTTAAAAAGGATTAAATTGCTCTATTACTGATTCACCCCCCCTCTCAGTAATCCAACAAGAAACATATAAAGTAGAAGGCAATGTGATGAGGAAGAGGTTAATGAAGTGCATATGAGATATATATTGTTACTATTATTGGTTGGATTGGGATTGGGACCCTGATTTTATATATTATGTATGTGACTCGTATGATAAATGATGAATCATTTGCAGACTGGGTCACAAAGAAATTAGAATTGGATGAAGAAATAATTTTAGTCGATTTTCATCAGACCATGGAGAAGGCTCGATAGAGGTCTTGGAATGACAGACACATTAAGATCAAGATGTTTTTTCAAGGTGATCAAGTCCTGTTATATGACAAAAAGTATCAAAAACATCCAGGGAATTTATAAATGCAATGGGTTGGACCATTCATGGTTGAAAAAATTTGGGACTCAG
Source organism: Picea engelmannii (assembly GCA_009831015.1). Lineage (NCBI taxonomy): Eukaryota > Viridiplantae > Streptophyta > Pinopsida > Pinales > Pinaceae > Picea > Picea engelmannii. The sequence continues at coordinate 241,232 of ML780613.1, read as the reverse complement.
GAGCTCTTAGACTGGTGCAACTAAATGGTATTCTTCATCTTGGATGGGTGAATGGTGCACGTCTGACCCTACATTTCTACTCATTGAAAGAGGTTCCGCAACACTCCTATCATAGGGAGTGAATAAATTAGGTAGGTTGCAATTTTGTTTTGTTGTTTTCCCTGTTTGTACAATAAATAGTGACGTGTCAATTTTCATTTTCCTAGAGTCTAGTTGTTGATGTCATTTTGTCTAGTTCGGATCACACCTTTGTGGTTGGGGAAGAATCAATGTCAACTATTTTCTTCATTTAGTATTTTCTGAGGTCCAATTCGTCGTCGCGTCGTTGTCATTATGTTCATTAAATACAGTTCATACTTTTCCATTCCAATTTTGGCCACATATATCAAATCCATTTAAGTCCAACATGATATCTCTACTTTTTCGGTTAACTGTCAGTGTGTTCGTTAAATGTTATAGATGTCTTGTCTTGTCAAATTTATATCCTTATTTATGCTCATTATTACCTAAATCACTTATTAGATCTTGTTGTGTTCGTTGGTCATATCCATCGTTAATGTTGCATTAATTCTATGATATCCCCCTTAATGTTTTTTAATGCTTCCTTCTCGTCACTCCATGATGTTTCCTATAAACTCGTCATCACCCGAATGCTCAAGTTATTGTGTTTTATTCAAGTAATTTGCATTCCCATCCCTAGATCCTACCGAGTGTTATGTGCATCCTCGCCTACATCCACGTCCTTCTGTTGAGATTGTATATTCACGCAGGTGTCCCACCATGGGTCATGCTACAACTGCTCATGGGGGAATTCCCAAGGAATATTTTTTAGTGGAGATCATTAATTTGTGGGTTACAGTTATAGCAGACTTATGGCGTAATGTTGAGCAAACTCGACTCATCGATGCAAATTTTTCGAATGCGGCCTTGTTCCCATAAATGAAAGATGAAGAATATCTGGAGTATTTCCCATTACCGTCAGTTGATATTGACACAGAATGGAAGACCCCCTATGTACCACTATGAGATTCCACACTCATGAACATGTAGGATTTTCCAATATTTGGGGCTACAGGAGAAGTCAGGTGCTGCACCAAATTCCTCATATGTCCTGTCCACAATGGCTACCTGTGGTTGGACATAGAATACCTAATTTGTGCCAACGATATTCACCAGCTTACCAGACTCTCAATCTAGGGTGATGATGTTACAAAGGAATTCCAAGGGTCAAGGAAGCACATCAAGAAGAAGGGAGAGGTTAGCCTCTATGATAATTTCAGCACTAGATGAGGGGGTCAAGGATCCCTAGTTATGCCGATTCTTCTTGAACCAGTTAGATGTTCCAGATACCTGATTTCCAACAAGTAATGGAAAAATACACCAAGGGGAATGCATGTTGGATTCCCTCTCAATTGTCGATTTATGTGCACAAGTTGTCATCTTGGATTGGTGTTAATATTTAGGGACCGAAATGTTGCAGGCTTTCACAGATGCGCACGAGAAGGATACCTACTTCATCTATGGATACCACCTAGTTGTGTTTGCAATGTGGAAGTGGCGTCCACCAATAGAGAGGGACTTAGCAGTAACATTAGACAGTCAAATGGCACGCTCATGCTGATACCGCCAATTCTTCATTCAACAATGGTGCTTTCCTGCAGTGGCACAATGAGCTTGTCAGTGCCACCTAGCGCTATAGGATTCCATAGGATATCCTCAATCAACATACGAACACAATAATGTTTGGCATGAATAGAGACCACAATTTTGTGCAGTGAATGGGTACAACTGCAAAACAATTTCACACTTCTCCCTTTCCCTACTACCTTAACACGGAAATTCTACACAAGAAGGCTTGCTCATGGCTTGGATTCAAGCGAGTGAAGAAGAAGTATTATGTTTCCTATTAAATACCTACCATTTCTCATTGGGAGGCACTAAAACCAACTGATGTTCTAGGTTCTAGTACATTGGCCACAAAAAGACAATGCATGCCCTCAGAGTCAGCGGAGGACAAGGAAGAGGAGGCATTGTCAAGGACAGTTCTGCTGCAGTTTCCGTCAATTCCTGATGATGCTACATTTTTAGGTAAATTACTCTATGACATCCTTACAATTTAATTTCCTCCAAAGAAACACCACACTAACTCTCCATCCACATCTTCCACTGATCCCATCATCACAGATGCGCTACCCACTTCTTCATTTCCACCCCATGCCTGCATTATTCTCCCTACATCGTTGTCTGTCCCTATCATCAATATTCCCTATGAACCCATAGAAAAACTGAAATACACCCCTATAATTCAAGAGATTGAGTGACAAGCTTCCACTCTATCATCCCTTCCCCACACTAATGGTAAGACCACTAAGAAGTGTTTGGTGACCCATTCACTATGACTACAAAAATCATAGTCTCCCTTCCATCCACCTTCCCCAACATTCCATAGGTCCATGTTTCACTCGACACCCCACCAGAGAGAAAAACCAATCCTTATCTCTCTAAAGTAAAAGATGTGCACGAGAAGATGAGTCAAGATCCTCAAATCGACCTAATGGATACCCAGGAGAATACTCATTATGCTCACAATACAAGCTCGATTAAAGAACATATTGCACCACTACTGTAGGGTCTGCAACAGTGTCAATACTGGAATTGTGCCTAGAGCACACAGATGTGGTTGGTACGCTTCCTCAAGAGGTCCATGACAGACTCACACATAACTTTAGAGGTACTTCTGTTAATCATGATGGCGATGGCACCCCCAGTATGTCTGAACAATCTGTCACTAGTTCCCTACCACTTACATCAAGGTTTCCCATGGATCCATCTCTCACTAGTGGCGAGATTGCATCCTAGTCCACACCATAGATCTTTCATCTTATTTATCCAAAAATCCTTAGACACCACTTATTTCTTTACATATATATATGTAGTATCTAACTTGATGAAGAATAATTAACCGATTGTATTGGGGTGGTTTGTAGAATTATAATGATGTGCTTTTTTATCCAAAAAATCATAAAATTAAGATTATCTTGTTTGATGATGGTGAGATGACACAAGATAAAATAAAAGAACTCAAATTACATACTTTTGTTCCATTCAATCTAATGAAAACTGCCTTCTCCATCTCAACTATCAAAAATCACATGTAAAATGACTCACATATTCCAATTTAATGGATGCACTTAAATTACATTACTCAAAGCAAGAAAATATCTTCATCATTGAAATCCTTGTGAAATTCTTAGAATTTTGACTATAAAGTCAACCAATTTCCAAACTAGCTCAATTTCACGCTTTCTGGCATGTAAAACAATGCATTAAATGTTCATTAATGAAAAATTGAGCGAAAAGTTTTACAAATGACCTCAAATCACAAAATAGACCTCATATTATTGATCCTTTTGAAAAATCATGCAGAAATGATATAAAATACTTGAAATTCCATCAAGGTACCATTCGACACATTTTATGATGCAACACAAACTAAGATTGTACTTGCGCGTACTTCAATGCATCCGTACAGTTTCATAAATCATGCCCTATCTTGAAATCCATGAATTCCTTGCTTCTAGATCCATTATGTCTCATATTTTCTACACATAGGGATCTGTGCCCATTAAATAGGCCACGATCCTAACCCCCCATCTAAATTAGCTGCAATTTAGTACTAAATTAGGCGGGAATCCCGCTAAATGTGGGGATGTTGTCTTAGTGGTTAAAACCATCCTCTAATATAGTGGAGGTCAAGGTTTTATTCCCCTTCCATGTTACACATGCATTGTTTGTTGGTTTAATATATGGTTTAATATACTATATGTAGTATACATATGGTTATAAACCATATCCGTTGGCATATAGTTTATTGCATGGAATATGGTATATAATATATACCATATATTGTATACCCGTCAACATTTTTATTATGGTTTGAAGCCATTGCATGTTAATATCCCTGTGCAAACTATGTTGTGGTTACATGATAGTTTAACAGACCAGGGGATAAGGGTCAAGGGCTTAGGCCCTTGGCCCTTTAGCCGCCCAAATGAATTTTAATGCAACTTTAAATAAAATATATGCCACTCATATATTAAGTTGTATTGTGTGGCTTGTTGGTTAGGGAGACTTTGTTAAGGTGTTGGTGGCTATGGAGGTAATGAGGTCAAACCCTATTGACTCACAAAATTTTATACAACTATACCAACATTAGCCAATATTGGCCAATGAGGGGCTGCCATGTGGTAGCCTCTTATTGGATATCTAATGCCATGTGTCAACGAACCATTGGTCCACTTGTCAACCTATAAGTCATCCACTAGATGCCAACTCAGCTACCCAGTCATTGTACAATCAATCCACACGACACCGTGGGGTGTGGCCATGTCACCTGAACAGTCGTGCCACGTGTCATTGTATGGTCATGAAACATGTCCTTTAACCCCTTTGACTTTCGACTTTGACTGCTTATAAATTTTGCATACAAACTCTATTTGACTTGTCGTTTGTGCGATTGGAACACTGTCAATGAGATATACAAATTGATTTCATTTTCAAGACAATTTGAGATGGTATAATTTTGAGATTTTATGGATCCCCTAGGACCTCTATGAGCATTCCAAATCCTCCTAGGCCTCTATGAGCGTTCCTTATATCCTCATGTATTACTTATACGTGCCTCCATTGATCAACTTGAGAAATGGATAACTTTGATCGAGTAGATGAATGAATAGCTCACACAACAAACGCACTAGTTGCGTCAGAACATAGTTGTGGCATCTGTAGTTAGGGATCATGAGAATGGATTGTGTACACAGTCCGGGTCTACTATTATGGTCGTTTCTGACAATTTCATCCAAGTGTGGCCCACATTCAGGAAGGTTGATCCTGAGCTCCCTGAGGATATTATCCAGGTTGTGCCAATGCACCACATTGACCTTATGGAAGAGGCATGGACACAATTAGTGGGGAGAATGGACAACCTATAGTAGCAACTAGAAGTTATTCGACTCAAGGAGTAGGATCATCCTAAGTCCATGCTCGAGAATATCACCCAGGTTGTTGATGAAGGTAACATGGCTCGATCCTCCCTTCATCATTGGGTTGGTGAGTGCAGTCATCTATTTTCCATGGTCAACGACTGGGTTGACATCTTAGAATAGAGGAACAAGACAATAGAAGAAATGTGGATTCAAATCCAACATATGAACAAGGAGGAACATGCAATCACTGACCCCATTGCATAGTAGGAGAAGTTTGCAGAGATCCAATAAGCCGACGAAAGACTCGATGAGATGTGCAAGTCTACTCAAGCTTCCAAGAAATAACTCAGGGACTTAAAGCTTGAAATTCAAGATACCTATGTCAAGATGCAACAATTGGATTTTTCTACAGAGATTGAGTGGCAGACCTCACTATCCACTAAGCATACAAAGTCCAATGTTGGAGCTATGCAGCAATTTGTGGTGAGCACTTCCATTTTGGTGTAGAAGTGGTAGGACCGGGTGGAGCAGTATGACAACTTCTACTAGCAAGTAGTAAAGTTCATCCCAGAGTTTGTCCCTCCGTTTGAAGGAATCCCCAGTGAGGAAGCAAAGGGATGACTCGGGACAAGTCAACGGTTGTGGTCAAGGCTTGTTGGGCCCTTTGTTTCTGGAAATGTCAAAGTTTTGGGGAGAGCAACATATGCTAGCTGGAAGATGAAGAAGTGGTGGAAATATAGTAAGAATAATAGAGAGCTAACTAAAAGTGTAACAACAACATAGACAACCAAAAGAGCCATGCACTCGTTGGACGAGCTATGAAAAATTCCAAGAGCATCGAGCGCTATCGGGGAAAAGTAAGAAAAATAACGGAATAAGGAATCCAAGGAGCGTCCAAGAGAAAAGTATAAAGAGGAAGTTTGTGCGATGAGGAAGAGGTTAATGAAGCACACATGAGAGATATATTGTTACTATTGTTGGTTGGTTTGGGATCGATTTTGATAATATATTGTAAAGGGATTTGTTGGTAGTATTGTTCTTTCACAATAGGTTTTGAGTTTGTAATGGGTATTTTTATCATGCAATTTGTACTTTCCCAAATCCAAAGGCAAGTGGATACTGAATTTGCGTAACAAGGAGGATGACCTATCATTGTCACCTTAATAGGACACCTCTTTATATTTAGGAGTAGTACCCTAGGGGAGACATCCCTAGTGACCTAGGGGTTTGAGAAGGATAAGGTAAAAGTTATAAGAAAGTCCCACCCCTCTCAAAAGTCACTCTGATCAAAATTTCCATGGTTTTATTGAGATGAAGCAAAATATAATTTAAGTGTACCTGCCCAGAACAAGACAACAAGTAGAAAATAAATGTTGTTTGTAAGTACCATATGATGTCAGTGCTTCATAAAACCATGAACTCGTGAAAGATAAACAAGATGATGCAAAAATGAAGCAATATAAATGTTTATACCAACAATGTATATTTAGCAACAACTACGAAAAGTTATGCCTCGATAATGCTTTAACAATGACAAGAAATAATAGCCTCAAATTGTCAGAATGATAATGTTTGTCAAAAGCAATAATGGTAATGTTTAATCAGCTTTTAATCTTTCTTTTAGGATGAATTTGTTGTTGTTATAGATGGTTGTATCAATCTTCTGCAACAACAACAAATTATTTAGTGAGTTAGTCTAATTTAGAGTTAGTAAGAATTAGTAAAAGTCCTAGGGAAAATGGTTTAAGAGTTGTTTGGTCAATCAATCAAGTACAAGGAGTGGACTAGTGCCTTTTAGAGTAATGGAGTAAAGGTTAGAAGCATCAACTCTTAGAGGAAACAACAAATGATAATAGGTAATCTAAAGGGATGAGTAAGATGATTGAGGTGTTAGTAACCTAAGGCCTCAATATCTAAACCCTAGAAGGAAAAAATGCTAAGAAGTAAGTAACCTTAGGCCCTAGCGATTTCCTTCTTCCTTAGATCTAGCTTGAAATAAAATATATGAAGCTAATGAAGCAATGCTACTAGAGTGCTACAAAGGTAGGGATCTAGTGTATTATTCAAAATAGATGTTTTCTAGAGAATTCAAGTAGGTGGAAAATTATAAGGAAAAATATAATAACATATGCTTCTCCCCTAGGGTTTCAAACTAGCAATTTCATAATCTTAGAAATGAACAAGAAATTTTAGCACAACCATTCAAAAATAAATGAAGAATTGTAGATTTACTTACTTCATCAAGAATAATCTAGCAACAAAACCCTAGTTGAAGACTTTCCACCATGAAAATGCCAAAATACACCAAGAATAGCCTCTCCAAGAAGTTGTGCACCACTTAATTTCATCCAAATACCCTTAAAGAGGGACAAATTTCAGACCTTACACTTGTGTGAGTGAAAGATGATGAAAAATATAAGAGATTTATCTCTTATTTATACAATGATCATGACCTTTAATTAGAATTTAGTTCAGAAAAGGCCGACATGGCCAAATTACATCAAAAATCCATTTTTTACATATATTTAAAGAATTAAATCCTAAAATGTGCAGTAGAGGTGACATCATGCCCTCCTAGGGTGACATTGGGCCTCATAGGAGGGACGTCAAGCTCCATGAGAAAAACGTTAGGCCTTTCAAGGCCTCTGAATGATGCCACATGTGCCACTTGGCACACAAATGCCTCCATCATGTCCATCTGACGTTGGGTGATGTCTAGGGTCATAAGGGTGATGTCATGGGCCTCCCAAGGCCAACGCTCAGGGGGGAGAGAAATATTCCCCTAAGTCCAAGCCTGCCAAAGTGTCTCTGGTGGAACGTCCTTATTTTTCTCTAGTTCAATCCTCTTGTGTCTCTCTGCCCCTGGTTGGGGTTACAAAATCTATCTAGTGTGATTTTAGCCCCATGGAGGTCCAAACTAATAATCTCCCCATACGTACGTGTCTGTCGGGCATGATCCTGCAACAATAAAAAGTACGCCCTCCATGGGCTCATAATTCATAGGGATCATAGCAATGTCAATCAAGTCTAATAATAAAATTACCCAAACATGTGCATCAAACCCACATTTACTTAGACAAATTCTCAAATACATTATGCAGTTTAACAAGCCAGGTTTGGAGAGGGTCTCAAGATGTCCTAGTGGGCTAATCCTCCTCAAGTTTGGGGTGTTTCTCAGGTGAAGTACAATCTAGGTCATGTAGGTGTATGAAATGGTGTAGGGAATGTTTGGGCAAGGGGTGCAGTGATAACAGGGAAATGTAGGTCTTACCTGTGGGTGCCTCTGTAGAGGGCGAGTTGCACCTTGTCATGGATGCCATTTTTTCCTAGCCCATTCATGCCTTTTATTATTTGTCTTATTGCTTTTTCTTTTCAAGAGAATAGTTGGGGGGCATTGTCATGACATGGTGACTAGTGGTGACAGTGTTAGCCACAATCATTTCATGGAAATGAGAAGGATGAATCGTGATGAGACCCCCTTTCCCTTGGCCATTCCACCAAGAGCCACTACCCTAGTTTGGTGACCAGATAGATGGTAGTGTCATACCACTACATCCCCATGGACCTAATAGGATGTCTCATGATGAGACCTCCTATCCACCAACTAGATCTTGAGTTTTATTTTATTTTATGGATCCCCTTTTCTTGCTAAGAATCCATTTATTGTATTTTATGAAAGTCTTCCTTTGAAGCAAAAGGAAAATCCTTAGCTGAAAATGCAGGACAACTTTCCTTGATTGGCTCATGTGTCTCGCTAATTTCAACATCATCATCGATTTACTACACATGGACCTTTTCCATTGGCACATTTGGGAGGCAGCTTATTGTCCCGTCATTCATAGGCACATTAATTTAAGTTATATCCATTTCTAAGGTGCCTCCCAACATTGCAACAAACATCCTGGACAATTAAATTCCCCATACATCTGGGACATCCACAATCATAATATCCATGTGGATCACTCTCTCGGGATATCTTCCAAGGCATACTTCAACATTTTCAACTACCCCATGAGTGGGTATGGCCCTAGATTCAAAACCACACACATTCCTGTAAGGTTGTGTCGTCTTTAGGCCTAATTTCTCCATAACCTTCAAATACATCATGTTAGCACCTGCTCCTGAATCAAGCATACAATTGTTAAGGCATTTGTTATTAACCAATAATGTCATGAATAAAGGTGGGTGTCCATCATACTAAACCCTAAAATGGTCTGCGTGTAACATGATAGGAGGGTCCATTGGCTCATCTGATACTTTGAAAAAAAATTGGAACCTTTCTTTTATAGATGGGACCTTGATGACTTCCCTTAGTGGAATGGTTACATGCATTTTTGCCAATGCACCTTCAAACTCAAAATTCAAATCCACCTTTTCGGTTTCGGGAGGTTTTTTAGGAAGACGTATGTTCATAGATGGAGGTCTTGTTTGTGAAATTACAAGCCTAGTAGATAGAGGTTGGTCCATTCGTTTTTTCCTAGTGTACACTTGGAATTCTTTCTTCTTCAACTTTTCTCTCGACTCTTGGTCAAGGTTTTTTATCGCCTCCATCCTAGCCTTTCTGGTTGCTTCCTTTATGCCCTCCTGATGTTCTTCAAGTGTGACATTAAGGAAATATTGAGGACTTTCAATGGTATGATTGAAAATATTCACTTGGTCATGTTCACCATTGCTCAGGGGACCCTCATGCTCCCAATGCGAGTCTTTGCACTGTAAGCACCAAGGGTTTTCATCGACCATGTTTTCGGGGGCCAAAATATTAGGAACTTCTTGATCATTTTTTGGTCTAAAAACTTGATTTCCTTTCTAGAATTTCCCTCTGTAAGGAACCCTAGGAGATTGTTGTTGAGCTCTTTCTAAGTTGACAATCCTATTCATCCTTAATTATTGGGTTTTTACCATGCCATCTATATTCAAATGTAGCTTTTCTAAGCTAGCACTAATATCCGAGGTAGGTTCGACGTTATGGACTATCTTAGGTTTAACATCCATTTTGACTCTTGGGGCATAGAAAGGACAACTCTAGATGACGATAGATTGTATTCAATTCTTGTAGCTACCTCTTGGGGTTCTTGGTTTTTTTTAGGGGATTATCTCTTAGGAGAAAGTCCATCTGTCCTATAAATTCTTTGGTGTAAAGAAAGAGAAGGAAAATATCTGAAGGATGATGGCTCATTGGGATCTTTTGCATTAAGTTTTCAATTTTATCATGAAATTCCCTAACATTTTCATTATCTTGTTTTGTGAGGTTATTCAACCTTATCAATAGCATGTTGGGGTATTCCTTGACACTCCATCGTTTGAGGAATATTTCCTCCAATTTATCCATGGTTATAATACTAACGTCAGGGAGACCATTGTACCATCGTCTAGCGCCATCATGGAGGGTAGCAGAGAAAAATTGCATAGCTAAGCATTTAGCATCATCACTAATGGGATGAAGCTGAAAGAAGGCCCAGCAGTTGTTCATATGATCCTCGACATTGACTACATCATTACCAATGAATTTAGGAAACCATTTCTCATACTTAGGGGGCATTTGCCTAGGGTATCATGATATGTTTGTCATTTCTAATTTTTTGAAGAGCTTGGATGACCATTATTTCTAGCTATTAGCTTGATTTGGATTAATAATCTGAGTTCTTGCACTAGACATTGTGTTGAAAGGAAGATTGCATCAAAATAATGATTTTACTTTAGGAGAGTTTCAGAGAGGTTTTCTTCTAAAGGACTTGGGAGGGTTTGTATACCTCCCTGAGATTTGTGGAGTCACCATATAATTTTCTTGAAACTATAAAAGGGATGAGGGGATCACCCTCAGTGGATTAGTGAGGTAATCTTTGTAATATAAAGGCTTCTGAGGAAAGACTTACCGAAAAGTGTCGTCTTTGAAGAAAATTGACTCAGTGTTCCCTGATAGTGGCGCCAAAATGTTATCGCACAATTTGTACTTTCCCAAAGCCAAAAGCAAGTGGATACTAAATTGGCGTAACAAGCAGGATGACCTATCACTGTCACCTTAATATGACACCTCTTTCTATTTAGGATTAGTACCCCAGGGGAGACATCCCCAGTGACCTGGGGGTTTGAGAAGGCTAAGGTAAAAGTTATAAGAAAGTACCACCCCTCTCACAAGTCACTATGATCAAAAGTTTCAAGGTTTTATTGATATGAAGAAAAATATAATTTAAGTGTACCTTCCCAGAACAAGACAACAAGTAGAAAATAAATGTTGTTTGCAAGTACCATATGATGTCAGTGCTTCATAAAACCATGAACTCTTGAAAGATAAACAAGATGATGTAAAAATGAAGCAATATAAATATTTATAACAACAATGTATATTTAGCAACAACTATGACAATTTATACCTCAATAACACTTTAAGAATGACAAGAAATAATAGCCTTAAATTGTCAGAATGATAATGGTTGTCAAAACAAATTATGACAATGTCTAATCAGCTTTTAATATTTATTTTAGGATGAATTTTTTGCTGTTATAGATGGTTGTAGAAATATTTTGCAACAACAACAAATTAGTTAGTGAGTTAGTCTAATTTAGAGTTAGTAAGAGTTAGTAAATGTCTTAGGGAAGATGGTTTAAGAGTTTTTTGGTCAATCAATCACTTACGAGTGGACTACTGCCTTTTAGGGTAATGGAGTCAAGGTTAGCACCAACAACTCTTAGAGGAAACAAAAAATGATAATAGGTAATCTAAAGGGATGGGTGAGATGATTGAGGTGTTAGTAACCTAAGGCCTCAATATCTAAACCCTAGAAGGAAAAAATGCTAAGAAGTAAGTAACCTTAGGCCCTAGCAATTTCCTTCTTCCTTAGATCAAAATTGAAATAAAATATACGAAGCTAATGAAGAAATGCTACTAGAGTGCTACAAAGGTAGGGCTCTAGTGTATTCTTCGAAAGAGATGTTTTCTAGCAAATTCAAGTAGGTGGAAAATTATAAGGAAAAGGATAATAACATATGCTTCTACCCTAGGGTTTCAAACTAGCAATTTCATAATCTTAGAAATGAACAAGAAAATTTACCATAACCATTCAAAAATAAATGAAGAATTGCAACTTTACTTACTTCACCAATAATAATCTAGAAACAAAACCCTAGTTGAAGACTTTCCACCATGAAAATGCCAAAATACACCAAGAATAGCCTCTCCAAGAAGTTGCGTACCACTTAATTTCATCCAAATACCCTTAAAGAGGGTCAAAATTTCGACCTCACACTTGTGTAAATGAAAGATGATGAAAAATATAAGAGATTTGTCTCTTATTTATACAATGATCATGACCTTTAATTACAACTTAGGTCAGAAAAGGCCGACATGGCCAAATTACATCAAAATTATAGTTTTTACATAAAGTTAAAGAATTAAACCCTAAAATGTGCAGTAGAGGTGACGTCATGCCATCCTAGGGTGACATTGGGCCTCATATGTGGGATTTCAGGCTCCATGAGAAAAATGTTAGGCCTTCCAAGGCCTCCGGATGATGCCACACATGCCACTTGGCACACAATTGCATTCATCATGTCCATCTAACATTGGGTGACGTCATGGGCCTCCTAAGGCCAATGTTCAGGGGGGAGAGAAAGATACCCTTAGGTCCAGGCCTGCCAAAGTGTCTCTAGTGGAACGTCCTTCTTTTTTTCTAATGCAATCCTCTGGTGTCTCTCTACCCTTGGCTGGGGTCACAACATCCATCTAGTGGGATTTTAGCCCCATTGAGGTTCAAACTAATCATCTCCCAATATGTACCTATCCGTCGGGCATGGTCCTACAACAAAAACAAGTACGCCCTCCAGGGGCTCATAAGTCACAGGGATCGTAGCAATGTCAATCACGTCTAATAATCAAATTACCGAAACATGTGCATCAAACCCCCCTTTACCCAAACAAATGCTCAAAGACATTATGCAGTTTAACAAGCCATGTTTGGAGAGGGTCATAGGATGTCCTATTGGGCCAATCCTCCTCAAGTTTGGGGTGTTTCCTAGGTGAAGGATAATCTAGGTCATGTAGGTGTATGAAATGGTGTATGGAATGTTTGGGAAAGGGGTGCAATGATAACAGGGAAATGTAGGTCTTACATGTGGGTGCATATGTAGAGGGAGACTTGCACCTTGTCATGGACGCCATTGTTTCCTATCCCATTCATGTCTTTTATTCTTTGTCTTATTGCTTTTATTTTCAAGAGAATAGTTGGGGGACAGATTGCTAGCATGGTGACGAATGGTGGCAGCGTTATCCACAAGTATTTCATAGAAATGAGAAGGTTGGCTCGTGATGAGACCCCCTTTCCCTTGGTTATGACACCAAGAGCCATTATCTTGGTTTGGTGACAAGATAGATGGTAGTGTCATACCACTACATGCCTGTGGACCTAATAGGTTGTCTCATGATCAAACCTCCTATCCACCAACTAGATCTTGAGTTTTATTTTATTTTACGGGTTCCCTTTTCTTGCTGAGAATCCATTTATTTCTTTCTCGGGAATCCCTGGGTGAAGCATATCAAGGTTTCATTTTGGATTTTAATTTTTTCTAGCTACTTTTACCCTCTGGGCCTTTATCCCCTTCTTCCCACAAGGTAAGGTACAACTTGTTATCCCATAACCTAGGGATAACTAAGGAGATTATGTCTCGACACCAATAGGTCCTAGACATGGACTACCGAGAGCCAGATAGACTTGAGCATGTCCTTGGAGGGCCCATCCTTTCATTCTTCAGTGCCTCCACTTTTTCAACAACAGTAGTATCCATCACCTCGGCCTGCTTCTATAACAAAAATGGATCTTTCTCCATGAGGTAATGAGTCCAGGTATCATGGTATGTGTCACTCTGATCCTCAAAACCTTTGAATATGTGCGTTTAATTATTTTTTCTTTCTAACGGGTGCTTGGATCTTATGCGTTTCCACTTGACCACACCTGGGGGGAATGATAGGATGCCTTAGTAAGTTGGTATCCATAGGGTTTGAGCTTCCACTGGGGGGATTCATGAAACATCATTGTTCGCTCCCACCATACTTACCACTTTTCATCTTTTTCCCACTCATCCATCCCATTACACTGGTCCGAGATTTGGGTTGGCCAAATATATAAGGGTTGTACTTTACCTTGTTTGAAGAAGGGGATAAAGGCCCAGAGGGTAAAAGTAGCTAGAAAAAGATAAAATCCAAAATAATGAAACCTTGAGATGCTTCGCCCAGGGATTCCCGAGAAAGCAATACAAATATTCTCAACAAGAAACAAATGGACCCATAAAAATAATAAAACAAGACCTATTTAGAGGATAGGGGGTACCATCATGAGCCAACCTATTAGGTCCATGGGCATGTAGCGGTATGAAACTACCAAAAGTTGGTCACCACGCCAGGGTAGTGTCTCTTGGTGGCATAACCAAGAGAAAGAGGGTCTCATAACGAGTCGGCCTTCTCATTTCTATAAAATTATTGTGGGTAACATTGCCACCACTGATCATCACACTAGGGAAGTTTCCCCTAACTATCCTCTTGAAACAAAAAGAAATAATAATAAAAGATAAAAGGCCTTAATGGGCTTGGAAACATTTGCATCCATGACAGGTGCAACTCACCCTCTTCGGAGGAACCCACGGGTAATCCATACATTTCCTTGCTATCACTGCACCCCTTTCCCAAACATCCCTTGCCACCTCATCCACACAGATGGCCTAGTTTTGAATCCTCCTGGAAACATCCCACATCCAATGAGCATTATCCCAATAGGATGTCCTAGTGTTCCCTTCAAACTTGGCTTGTAGATTAGTATAATTTCTTTGAGCACTTGTCTGGGTAAAGAGGGTTTTATGCACATGTTTAATAAACTTGATGATTAGATGTGATTGACATTGCTATGATCCCTGTGACTTATGATCCCATGGAGGGAGAATCTGTTGATGTTGTAGGGCCACACCCGATGGATAAGTACCTCAATGGATAGGTACACATGGGGAGATGATTATTTCATACCTCCATGGGGCTAAAATCCCATGAGATGGATGTTGATACCCCAACAGGGGGAAAAGATAGATCAAAGGATTGCATCACAAAGAGAGGAGGATGTTTCACCAGGGGCAGCTTGGCAGGCATAGAACCAGGGGGGTTGTTCCATTTCCATCTTGATGTAGGACTTATAAGGCCCATGACGTCACCTAGGTCACCCATGATGTCATCCAACATTTTGGGATATTTTGGAGGTAGTTATGTGTCAAGTGGCACATGTAGCAGGTTCCTGAGGCCTAAGAAGGCATAATGTTTTTCTCTAGGAGGCCAACATTTCCCAAAAAGGGCCTAACGTTACCCTAAAAGGGCATGACGTCACCTTATCATCTTGTTTTGGGGTTTTATTATGACATTTAATGTAAAAACTAGATATTGTTTGTAAATGGACATGTCGGCCTTTATGACCTAATTCTGGTAATTAGTATTGTATAAATAAGGGTAAATTACCTCTTATTTTAGATCATCTTTCACTCAAACTTAAGTGAGGTCTGAAATTTGTGCCTTAATTAGGGTTTATTGGCTGAAATTTTAGGCGCATCTTTTGGAGGAGGCTTAATTTGTTTTTCTAGGCATTTTTTTTGGTGGAAAATCTTCAACTAGGCTTATTGCTAGATTATTCTTGGTGTATGTAAGTGAATTTCTACAATCCTTCTTTGCTTTGAATGGTTATGGTGTATTTACTTTGCAATTATTCCAAGATTATGAAATTTCTAGTGTAAAACCCTAGGAGAACAAGCACATGTTATTATCCTTGACTTAACAATTTTTCACCTATTAGATTGTGTTAGAAACCCTACCTTTGAAGCATTGTACTAGAGCCCTGCCATTGCAGCACTCTAGTTCCATTTGTTTCATCAAGCCATTAATTGCTTCAATCTTGATCTAAAGAAGAAGGAAAACCACTAGGGCCTAGGGTTACCTACTTCCTAGTAGTTGTTTTCCTTCTAAGGCTTGTGAAATTGAGGCCTTGGCTTACCAACACCTCAACCTTCATCCTTATTAGTCCTTAGTTCTTACATTATCATTTGTTTTCTTAAATTTGTTCTACGCAAGAGACTCCATTAACTCTAAAAGGAACTGATTTAGACCTTAAAATTGTTTGATTGATGAAACCTACCCTCAAATCTTTTACCTCAAGAAACATACTAACACTTTCTAACCCTAGAATAGCTTGACCTACTAACAACATTGTTTTTGTTACTAAAGTTAGCGAAAACCATTAGATGCAGCATTAAAAGATCATAAAATTTTTGAAAAGGCTAAATTATACCTTGTCTTATGTTCTTCTATCAAATGCTAGTGTTATGATTTCAATGGTTAATGATTTTAGGTCAGTTTGAAGCTACATTCAAGACATTTCATGCAAAGTATTTCTCTATAAAGATTGTTGTTATAAAATTTATGTTTACTTCATAATATTCAACTAATTTATTTTATTAAGAAAGTCCATGGCTTTATGAAGTGATAACCAGCAAGTGTACTTGCAAATATATAGTTTTCTTGTTGCTTTGTTCCGGGCATGTACACTTATGACATATTATCTGTTCATTGGTTATTAAACCAGACTTTATGATTGGTGGTGACTTGAGAGAGGGGATATTTACCTAGATACTTTGACTTTTCCTTCTTAAAACCCCAGGTCACCAGGGATGTCTCCCCTGGGGCTACCACCCTAAATAGAAAGGGACATCCTATTGAGGTGACAGTGATAGGATAGTCTCTTGTTACACCAATTTTCTTTCCTTTACCTTTTCTTCTATCAAAGTACAAATTGTACGATAACATTTTGGGATCATTTTCAGGGAACACTGAGTCAATATTCCTCAAATGACACTTTTTCGGTGAGCCTTTATCCAAAGAAATTTCCTTACAAGCTTACCTGGTGAATCCACTGAGGGTGATTCCCTCTTTCCTTTGATAATTTAAAGAAAATTGTTTGGCAACTCCACTAATGAGGAAGCCAACCATGACTTCTCAATGGGACCCGTGAAACTTCAAGCCTTTAAACATGAGTAAAATCCCAGGGTACCCTCAACAAATGCCCCCGAAGTACGAAAAATGGCTCCCTAGATTCACTGGTAGTGATTGGGAAAGATTCGACTATCACATGGGTGATTTTTGGGCTTTCTTTTGACTCCATCCTGTTAGCACTGAGAATCACCCTCAGACTGCTAGAGGATAAGCCCAGTACCCATTAAAAAATTTATGAGAAAAGTCTTAAATGTGGTGTCAAATGGATAGAACTGAGTTCAACAATGTCAAAACACAGGAAATTCTGGATGAAGTGCATCAACAAAAGAGATCTTGTTCTAACTTAGGTCAGGGTTTTGAGGATTAGTGTGGATGGGAGGAAGACTTAGTAAGAAAATGAAGTGAATCTACCACTAGCTTCATGCTATTCCAGTAGACAAAGAAGAGAAAATCTTCAGATACAAGAACTTCTTAAATCCAAGCAAACAAAACTCTGAGAAAGCTATAACAGTATAACAATCAAACATCCATTGGCATACGAATACAAAACATCATTTGAATCCTTCAATGACAGTTAAATTTCAGAGTGAGAGAGATTAAGATGGAAAAAATAAAGCTAACCTCCATTAAACAAGATTTCATCAGATATGATACATCAAAACCAGAGTAGGCTTTGTTTCATTAACATCACTAAAAAGGTCTTTTACCTCAACCATTCGAGCCTGAAAAATTAAATCAATTTTAAAAGGGTGGATCAACAAGGAAGAGAAAGAAAGGTAGAGGGCAACAAATTGTCAGCAGAAGCATTCTAGTAGGCATGGAGTCAATACATCCTACAGATAAAAGCAAATCAATCTCATATCTAACCAAAAGGGATATAATTGAGGGATGGATGTATAAGAAAGATAAAAAAAATAATAATATCATCAAGCAAAGATGCTCTCTACAAAAATGACTTAAAAGATAACTAGAATAGAGATCATGAAAGGAGGCAATTACTACAAATCATTTGCATCTCATGAATCTCCTGCCTCTTGAACAACCATTGATATTCAATGCCCGCAATTCCATTCAAGCAATGTGACAAGATAAAATGATAACAAAGAACAAAAAGTCTAATAAGAAACTCTCATGGATCTCTAATGGTGGAAATGCTAATTACAACAAGCCCTCGGGCTTACAATTGAGCAACTAAACTGCTCCTCTAGCTCTTTCCTCTCTTGGATCATGAATCCCACCCTTCTCCAAGAGCTCCCTCCTCTATTAAATAGAAAATAGAATCCAAATATACTTAGGAGGCTGAATCCCATATATTTCATTGGATTCTAAGCCTTGGATATAGGTGGCAACAGTCAAAGAGACAAAACTCTAACAAACTGCTAATTTTCAAGAAATTGTTGGAAGTCATTAATAAATTGTTTCCACCTCACTGCATAAGATATTTAATGGAGCTATAAATTAATTCCAAGTGTCCCTTGACATCTAACTGATCCATGAGAATCCATTCGAACCCTTCTTGACAGGTGGAAACCTCCCAACAAGGAGAATATCCAATCAACTATGCAAAAACAAAGAATTTGCTACACATTTCGCATCGCATTGGTGTTTTAATTGTTTCTCTCAAATTCCAAACCGGGTCAGGCGAAAATTTGGTCAGCAAGTCAACAAGAATATCATCTACCTCCACAAAAGATTTCATAAAAACCCACTTCATCGTTTTGGTTTTATGATCAAATTTGTAACAGTAACCGCTATAGGAAATTCCATAGTGCCCTCCTATAAAACTGCTCTGCAGATTTCGTAGCACCTTTTATGTGTCTGGCTAGGTGATTCCATAGCACCTTTTCTGTGTCTGGCTAGGTGATTTTGTAGTGCTTTTGGTAGCACAACTACAGAACATTATGTGTAGACGATTCAGTAGCGCCAAGTGCTATGAAATCTGTGTGTTTTTCTGTGTGATGCAACAACTCTTCAAAAACACAAAAAACCTTAGTTGATGGATTAGGAGATTGTAGATGCATATAATAGGTGCAATTAAAATATTTCCTTAACACTTCAAGTTTGCAAAAAATAATCACCATAAAAAATGGATCATCATCATCTCCAATTTCCCTCTGCCAGCCAATCTGCAACAGATTTTGCAGCGCCTGTCCAAACTAGGAGTAGAATTCAAATGTTTGATAAAATAGTTAGACAACTTTAATGACCAAATCTCAATTATTTCCTTTTAAACATGGATGTTGAAAATAATGAGATCAACTGACACCAACTTCATAAATGCAATAATGGTAATGCAGGAAGATGCACTTAAGATGCGCTATGAAATCTCCTGATTCATCGATGTTGTGAAATGACCAAATTTTCTACTGCATATTTTTGTGCTAACATTTGGCTCCATGGGGGATGACATGATTCCTACGAGCTACCAAGAAATTGTAGACCAGTGGCCTTATCCATGTTCATCATTGTCCAGGAAACCTATATGCCTAAGAGTGCCTTCTCTCATTATTTGAAACTGAAAATATCACATACTGAAAACAAAATCACTGCAAACAAGAAGCTCGAGAACCAAGCTTTATTCTTCCTACTCCTACTCTATCCAATTACCTCCTCTAGATCAAGTAAAATCATGCTTCCAATGAATCCATACAAGAAATTGATTAACAAGCCAAACTCTTTATATGTGTTTCAGCAAAATGAAGACTAGAACATAAATCAACACTTGATTGTAAGTTTGATTTTCAGATTTATCATGAAACGAAGACTGAAACCTTGAATCCATGAATTCCTCCATATAGATAGAAATCAGATCATGAAAAGAAGAAGAAGTGAAATTTTGACAATAAAAGGTTACATCAGCCTAATATTGTTCCAACTGAAGATCAAATATTCTCGACATATTCTCTTTCTCATGGAGGTTGCCACTTTCATCTATCTGCAAATCTGAACATGGTTGCGGACTGATTTCACTACTAGTTATAGGTTGTTTGATGTTGTCTGCAGATCCAGGATGGTTGATTTCCTCACAATGTTATTCCTTAATGAATGAAGAAAAAGGATCTATAGTATGGTCTTGAAATTCCTTCATATCCTCATCAAAATCTGATTCATAGTTGTCATACACCGGTTGGTTCCTCCTTGAGTCAAAAAAGTGTGATGCAGGGATCTGCTCTTCTTCATCTAAATAATCATCAAAAATAGGTTGTTATTGGTCAGTATTTGAAACAACTTCTTCATCATAAGTCGGGCTTCTAAATACATCTATTTCAAGAAAATAAATATCCTCTGCATTTTCTTCATAAGAGCAACAAACAAAATTTTCATCTGATGTAGATGAACATGGAAGAGAAAGAGATGATTTCCCATCCAAGGCATCTTCTTCATCCTCAGATCCTTCATGAGAATCAATTATATCCTGAACACAGTCTTTATACTCCTCACAACAACTATGACAAATTAACTTAGAGGAATAAAACTTTTTACAATGAATATTGAAAGCAACATGAAACTCTTTGAGTGAAGAAATGCTAGAAGTTTCAAGGGACTGATACCAAATACAAACATTTCCTTGAAGAGAGTACATAAACAACTTCATATGTATGTCTTCATGTTGGATGTCAAGCTTCTGCATCAAAGCATGAAATTCTTGAATATGCTCAACAGGGTTGTCATTATCACCTTCATAAAATCTAGGCAGTAGATATTTCCATTTATCAATTTGAGGCACAGGATGTGGATAACCAGTTATGGTTGAGAAATTGAGTGGGCCAAACCTCCTGGCCAGGATAGCCTCCATAGCCATTTAATTTGTCTCATTCCAATGGAGTCACCAAAAGATTTTGAACCCATGGTGAATGTGCAATCTTGAAGGTGTCCAACTTCAATCACCATATAAACCTAGATTTGTGCAATGTCGTTCTTCCGAGTGAGATCTTCAATCTGGTCAAATCCTTCCCTGGCAATGGCGCCAAAAATGTTAGCACTGAGAATCACCCTCAGACTGCTAGAGGATAAGCCCAATACCCATTAAAATTTTTATGAGATAAGTCTTAAATGTAGTGTCAAATGGATAGAAATCAGTTCAGCAATGTCAAAACACAGGAAATTCTAGATGAAGTGCATCAACAAAAGAGGTATTTTATTAACTTAGGTCAGGTTTTTAAGGACTAGTGTGGATATGAGGAAGACTTAGTAAGAAAATGAAGTGAATCTACCACTAGCTTCAGACTATGCCAGTAGACAAAGAAGAGAAATGCTTCAGATAGAAGAACTTCTTAAATCCAAGCAAACAAAACTTTGAGAAAGCATAACAGTGTAAAAATCAAACATCCATTGTCATACAGCTACAAAACATCATTTGAATCCTTCAATGACAATAAAATTTCAGAGTGAGCGAGATTAATATGGAAAAGGAAATATAACTTCCAATAAACAAGATTTCATCATATATGATACATCAAAACCGGAGTAGGCTCTATTTCATTAACATCACTAAAAGGTCTTTTACATCAACCATTCAAGCCTGAAAAATTAAATCAATTTTAAAAGGGTGGATCAACAAGGAAGAGAAAGAAAGGTAGAGGGAAGCACACTGTCAGCAGAAGCATTCCATTGGGCATGGAATCAACACATCCTACAGATCAAAGGAACTCAAGCTCATACAAGACCAAAAGGGATATAATTGATCGATGGAGGTATAATAAAGATAACAAAAAGAAGAATATCATCAAGAAAAGATCCTCTCTGCAAAAATGACTTAAAAGATAACTAGAACAAAGATCATGAAAGGAGGCAATTACTACAAATCATTTGCAGCTCATGAATCTCATGCCTCATGAACAACCATTGATATTCAATTCCTGCAATTCCATTCAATCAAGAAGACAATATAAAATGATAACAAAGAACACAAAGTCTAATAAGAAACTCTCATCA
This sequence comes from Picea engelmannii, assembly GCA_009831015.1. Taxonomy (NCBI): domain Eukaryota; kingdom Viridiplantae; phylum Streptophyta; class Pinopsida; order Pinales; family Pinaceae; genus Picea; species Picea engelmannii. Next base: position 219,302 of record ML780613.1, on the reverse strand, counting down.
ATATCTAATGGAAGAAATGCTAATTACAAGAGGCCCTTAGGCTTACAATTGAGCAACTAAACTGCTCCTCTAGCTCTCTCCTCTCTTGGATCATGAATCCCACCCTTCCCCAAGAGCTCCTTCCTCTCTTAAATAGAAAATAGCATCTAAATATCCTTAGGAGGTCGAATCCCATATCTTTCATTGGATTCTAAGCCTTGGAGATAGGTGGCAACAGTCAAAGAGACAAAAATCCAACAAACTGCTAATTTTCAGAAAATTGTTGGAAGTCATTAATAAATTGTTTCCACCTCACTGCATGAGGTCTTTAATGGAGATAAAACTTAGGTGCAGGTGTCCCTTGACATTTAAATGATCCATGAGAATCCATTTGAACCCTCCTTGATAGGTGGCAACCTCCTAACAAGGTGAATATCCAATCAATTATGAAAAATAAAGAATTTGTAGCACATTTCGCAGCGCATTAGTGTTTTAATTGTTTTTCTCAAATTCCAAACAGGGTCAGGCTGAAATTTGGTCAGAAAGTCAACAAGGATATCCTCTTCCTCCACAAAACATTTCATAGAAACCCACTTCATCATTTTTTTTTATGATCAAATTTGTAACAGTAACCGCTACAAGAAATTCTGTAGCGCCCTCCGATAAAACTGCTCTACAGATTCTATAGCGCCTTTTGTGTGTCTAGATAGGTGATTCTGTAGCTCCTTTTGTGTGTCTGGATAGGTGATTTGTAGCACCTTTTATGTTTCTATATAGGTGATTCTATAGTTCCTTTGGTAGCGCAACTACAAAAAATTCTGTGTAGACAATTCTGAAGCGCCAGGTGCTATGAAATCTCTGTGTTTTTCTGTGTGATGCAACAACTCTTCAAAAACACAAAAATTCTTAGTTGTTGGATTATGAGATTGTAGATGCATCCAATAGGTGCAATTAGAATATTTCCTTAACACTTCAAGTTTGAAAAAACTAATCACCATAAAAAATGGATCATCATCATCTCCAATTTCCCTCTGCCAGCCAATCTACAACAGATTCCGTAGTGCCTGTTCGAACTAGGAGTAGAATTCAAATCTTTGATAAAACAATTAGACAACTTTAATGACCAAATATCAATTATGTCTTTTTAAAACATGGATGTTGAAAAAAATGAGATCGATTGACACGAGCTTCATAAACAAAATAATGGTAATGAGGGAAGATGCACTCAAGATGTGCTATGAAATATCTTGATTCATCGGTGTTGCGAAATGACCAAATTTGTTACTGCAAATTTCCGTGCTAATACATCCTATCAGTGATGATTCTGAATATTTGGAAATTAAACTTTTCTCTGCCACTCTTCATGGAAACTCTAGAAGATGGTATGATAATCTCCCTATTTCTAGCATCACATCTATGGACCAGTTAGAAGAAATCATTCTCAAAAAATGGGGTATCAAATTGGAAGATATCCAAACATTACTAAAAGGACTCGAATATGTAGAACAAGTTGAGAATGAGACTGTCATGGATTTCGATTTTAGGTTTGAGGGATTGTTGTATCATATTCCTGAAATCCATTATCCTAAATACAAGTACCTCGTGTATCTCTATACCAACAAACTCTTGGTGCATTTGGGGTTTCTCCTAAATAAAAATGGGCCAAAAACAATCCATGATGCCAATTACATGGCTAGGAAAATCGAGGATAATATCTATTTGTCCAATGGAAAACACATCTTCTCTCTAGGGACCAAAATTGATGACCCCAAAGGTACCCCAGACACTCTTATTTTGGAAAGATTAGTTTCCCTTGAAACTTTTATTGTTGATTTCCAAGAAGAAGGGGAACAAATTATTGACCAACAAAATGCTAAGGGAAAATATCTTGATGAGGTTTTTCAATCCCACGGGGAAGAGAAAAGGATTGTTGAAGACACAGTTGAGGAGATGGAACCTGAACAATATGATGAATTATCGACATTCCCTCTTCCCTCTGATGAATCCATCCACGCGCCTTTCCCCCCTACACAAGAAGAAGAGAATAAGTTTAGTGACTTTCCTTTTAAATATCTTGATAATGCCTTGTTTTATGATTCTGAGAAGGGAGAAGAAATGGAATCCTCGGGCAAGGTAGATATTCCTTGTTGTACAGTTGAATATGAAGGGGAAACTCATGAGGATGAAACTATGATGCATGTTCAAGACACCCACGTCCTCAAAGCTCATGCACAAGAAGAAACTAACACAATAAGTTACCTTCCTTTCCAAAATTTTGATTCTTTACTTTATGATTTGGGAAGTGAAGAAGAGATGGACGAGCCCTTGAATGTTTTGAATCCTTCATGTTATGATACAAATAGTAACATAGTTGATATTGATGAGTTCATACATGTTGGAAGGCGTAATTGGTATGTGATTGGTTCTAATAAGGATCCCATTTATGACATTGAGTTTCATTCTCATAGGTTTCCTTTGCAACTATCATATGAGGTTACTAATTTTGACAGTTGGAAACTAGGAAATGACATAACTACAGATACTTTTCAAACACCCAGGGTTGACCTAGTACCGTATCCTCCTGATGATTTTTGGGCATACCTTGAGGATTCTGACGATTATTCCTCTGAGCATTCAAATTTATTCCATGAAGAGGATTATCAAACACCACTGTGATCAGATCTTGATAGGAGTAAGGACATCATTTGCCCGAAGAAGGATCCTTGTGATAATGTTCTTCAGCCACCTTCGATTAATTTACCATGATGTGTCATTAAAGGTGTAGTTGGGAAGTATTTATTTCATATTAGGTTTCCTCTAAGGAAAACCCTCAAGTTAAAGGCCAAGTTCAATACCTCAAGAAGAAGTATATCATCTTAGTCTTTCAACCTTCCCTTAAGAACTTCCTAGTCACCCTCCAGGTTTTTTCTATTTCCTTCCTAGACCTCAGATTGTGAAGACTTCCAAGATAGACAACCTTCAACTCTTTGAGTCAGTCTATTGGACCTTTGAATTTCCACGATCCCTTTCTGAAGTGGATTGAAAACTCTCCTGAGAGTATGACTTGGCATGATTTTGTCCCTCCCTCCCACCTCCATGAGCTAGAATTTATGATTTCCGATGATATACTACATTCTCTAACTCATGTTATTTTTGTGCTTAAATTATCACTATTTTGGTTTATGATGAAGCACAGAGGTAGGTATTGTGAGACATTGCTAGGGTGGTTTCATTGGTTGTTTGATTACACCTAGATTTCAGCCAACAGGTAAGTAGAGGTAAGTAGGTAGGCATTTGCATTCATTGTATATACCATTTTCATTTCATGCTAAAATAGTTTGTATTCACATTTGTACATTTTATTGTTTTCACATTGTGTATTATATATATGATTCGGGGGTGATATCACCACCCCAAATGATATCTAACAACCTTATGTTGAGATCAAGAAGGTCACAGGTTATGCCAGAGATGTTGATGTTCTTATGCACTCTACGGTGAGCACATGTCCCCGAGTTGGAGCCAGATGTTATCCCCTAACCTAGGGATAACTAAGGAGATTATGTCTCGAGGCCCACAGGTCCTAGACATGGAGTACCGAGAGCCATATCAACTTGAGCATGGCCCTGGAGGGCCCATCCTTTCATTCTTCAGTGCCTCCACTTTGTCAGCAGCAGCAACATCCATCACCTTGGGTTGGTCCTATAGCAAAAATGGATCTTGCTCCATGAGGTAATCAGTCCGGGTATCATGGTATGTGTCACTCTAATCCTCAAAACCTTTGAATATGTGCATTTAATTATTTTTGTTTCTAACAGGTGCTTTGATCTTATGCTTTTCCACTTGACCACACTTGGGGGGAATGACAAGATACCCTACTAAGTTGGTACCCATAGGGTTTGATTTTCCATTGGGGGGATTCATGAAAGGCCATTGTCCACTCCCACCATACTTACCACTTTTCATCTTTTTCCCGCTCATCCATCCCTTTACACTGGTCTAGGCATTGGGTTGGCCAAATATCTAAGGGTTGTACCTTACCTTGTGGGAAGAAGTGGATAAATTCCCAGAGGGTAAAAGTAGTTGGAAAAAGATAAAAGACAAAAGAATGAAACCTTGAGATGCTTTGCCCAGGGATCCCCGAGAAAGAAATAAAAAGCTTCTCAGCAAGAAACAAAGGGACCCATAAAAATAATAAAACAAGATCTAGTTAGAAGATAGGTGGTCTCATCACGAGCCAACCTATTAGGTCCATGGGCATGTAGCAGTATGACACTACCAATAGTTGGTCACCACGCCATGGTAGTGGCTCTTGGTGGCATAGCCAAGAGAAAGGGGGTCTCATCATGAGCCAACCTTCTCATTTCTGTGAAATGATTGTGGGTAACATTTTCACCACTGGTCACCATGCTAGGGTAGTGTCCCCTAACTAGCATATTGAAACAAAAAGAAATAAGAATAAAAGATAAAATGCATGAATGGGCTTGGAAACATTTGCATCCATGACAGGTTCAGCTCACCCTCTTCAGAGGCACCCATAACTAATCCATACATTTCCCTATTATCACTACACCCCTTGCCCAAACATCCCTTTCCAACTCATCCACTCACATGGCCTAGGTTTGACTCCTCCTGGAAACATCCCACATCCAATGAGATTTAGCCCAATAGAACGTCCTAGCATTCCCTTCAAACTTGGCTTGTAGATTAGTATAATTTCTTTGAGCACTTGTCCAGGAGGCCAACATTGCCCAAAAAGGGGATAATGTCACCCTAAAAGGGCATGATGTCACCTTAGCAACTTGTTTTAGGGTTTTATTATGACACTTAATGTAAAAACTGGATATTATTTGTAACTGTCTATGTCAGCCTTTTTGACCTAATTATGGTCATTAGTATTGTATAATTAAGGGGAAATTACTTCTTATTTTATATCATCTTTCACTCACACTTAAGTGAGGTCTGAAATTTGCACCCTAATTAGGGTTTATTGCCTGAAATTTTAGGTGCATCTCTTGGAGGAGGCTTAATTTGGTGTTTCTTGGCATTTTTCTTGGTGGAAAATATTCAACTAGGCTTATTTCTAGATTATTCTTGGTGGATGTAAGTGAATTTCTGCAATCCTTCTTTTCTTTGAATGGTTATGGTGTATTTACTTTGCATTTATTCCAAGATTATGAAATTGCTAGTGTAAAACCCTAGGAGAACATGCACATGTTATTGTCCTTGTCTTAACAATTGTTCACCTACTAGATTGTGCTATAAACCCTACCTTTGAAGCATTGTACTAGAGCCCTACCATTGTATCACTCTAGTACCGTTTGCTTCATCAAGCCATTAATTGTTTCAATCTTGAGCTAAAGAACAAGGAAAATTGCTAGGGCCTAGGGTTACCTACTTCCTAGTAGTTGTTTTCCTTCTAAGGCTTGTTGATTGAGGCCTTGGCTTACCAACACCTCAATATTAATCCTTCATAGTCCTTAGCTCTTACATTATCATTTGTTTCCTTCAATTTTTGTTGCTACAAGAGACTCCATTAACCCTAAAAGGAACTGATTTAGACCTTAAAATTGTTTGATTGATGAAACCTACCCTCAAATCTTTTACCTCAAGCAACCTACTAACACTTTCTAACCCTAGAATATATTGACCTACTAAAAACATTTTTGTTGTTACTAAAGTAAGCTACAACCATTAGATGCAGCATTAAAAGCTCATAAAATCAATTGAAAAGGATGAATTATATCTTGTCTTATGTGCTCCTATCAAATGCTAGTGTTATGATTTCAATGGTTAATGATTTTAGGACAGTTTGAAGCTACTTTCAAGAAATTGTATGTGAATTATTGCTCTATAAATATTGTTGTTATAAAATTTATGTTTACTTCAACATATTTAGCTAATTTATTTTATTAAGAAAGTCCATGGTTTTATGAAGTGTTAACCATCAAGTGTACTTGCAAATATATAGTTTTCTTGTTGCTTTGTTCTAGGCGGGTACACTTCTTTCATATTATCTCTTCATTGGTTATTAAACCGGACTTTCTGATCAGTGGTGACTTGTGAGAGGGGATATTTACCTAGCCACTTTGACTTTGCCTTCTCAAAACCCCAGGTCACTAGGGGCATCTCCCCTGGGCCTACCACCCCAAATAGAAAGGGACATCATATTGAGGTGACAGTGATAGGATAGTCTCCCGATACACCAATTTTCTTTCCTTTACCTTTTCTTCTATCAAAGTACAAAATGTGCGATAACACAACCCTTATTAGCTTTCGAAAACCCAATGCCTGAACCAAGGTAGGGGAAATATGAGAGGGACAATGATGAAAAGTGGTAAGTATGGAAGGAATGGATGATGATCTTTCATAGACCCACCCAACGACAACTCATCCCTAATGGAACCAACTTACTAGGGCACTCTAACATACCCCCCAGGTATGGACAAGTTAAAGAGCATAATTTCCAAGCAAACGTCATGAAACAAAAGCGAGTTCAGTCCACATATTCAAATGCTTCAAAAATCAGAGTGACACATACCATAATACCCAGACTCATTACTTCATGGAGAAAGACCCATTGCTACTCCAGAATCAGAACGATGGGATGGATTTTGCTGTTGCTAATAGATAGGAGGCGTTGAAGAAAAGATGGGCCCTCTAAGTCCAAACTCAATTCATATGGCTCTCGATACTCCATGTCTAGGACCTATGGGCCTCTAGATATAATCTCCTTAGTTATCCCTAGGATAGAGGATAATAAGAATTTGGGGCTAGATCTCATATTGCAAGCTATTGCATGAGAAAAACATTTATTGTATGATAGATAAGGGAGATGTTGCTAATATATTGGACTATTTTGGGGCCTAAAATTATTATTCTTGTTGCTCTGTCTTGATGTATATGAATCTATGTTTATGTCGCATTATTACTTCTTTGTATGGTTAGTATTTGATCACTATTTGTGTATGTCTTTGGGATCCATTACGTGGATCTAATTAGCATTAAGATAAATCTAATGTTGTGTTCTCCCTGACTCACTTCATAATCCAAGTCTCAGCTACACCTCAATTGAGACTTATTTTCCTTGTGGAAGGATGAATATGTTGACGTTGCTAGACTACAATGGTACCTTTTTTTGGCAACCTTAAAGAACCCTGGTCTCAACCTTGCGTCAACATGAATTATTCTCCTCTCACTCTCTCATATATAATCAAGGTGAAGGAGGTCCTTTAAGCATGCAATGGAGTGTGATGTAAATCATGTTGCAAATGAAGCATAACCAACATCTTTGTCTCTTCAGAGATAAGCTACCCCATTCTAGACAATTTGTGTTCTATGACATTCTACTATTTTATTCTTTAATAGAAGTTGGGTTTCACTGTATTTCTATGTTTCTGCTATATTTTCCTTTGTATCTCATTTCATTCTCAGCATAATCCAGATCATCTTTGAACCATGGAAACCTATGAAGAGTGAGAATGATGGATGGAATCCAATTCTCACTAATCATGATCCTACAACAATAGGATGGGGATCAAACTGTGGGGATAAAGACCCTCTTCCTGACATAGGCACTATCCCAACAACTACTTAACATGACATTCTACACTAACTAGTTGTCCTTACATTTTTTTTACAAAAATCTAGTGGTTTATCCTATGTTACCTTTATAGAAAACATTTATTTTTGGCCTTGTATGGCACCCATATTGATATGTTGGTAACATTGATAGATATTGACAATGTTATACTTCTGGAGTTGCTCTTATGGCCTTTTTTATAAACCTTATGTAATCTTTAATCATTATGATTAAGTTGATTATTATATGACTTTAAAAATTAATTATTATTATTATTATCATCATATTAATAGTAATAAAAATAATAATAAAATCCAAAACTTTAACTCCAGGAAATTTTATAAAATTTATAGTTATGGAATAGAAAGGGTTCAAAAGGTCTTTTGTCATTATGAATGAATTCTCTTGGAGGGCATGAAAATACAACTTGAGGCCATAACTCCCATAAGAAAAAGAAGGAAGCAACTATAGACAAAGAAAACATGAGCAAAAATTATATCCAAAATGGAAGATGAGGTTCAACTTAGGGTTAAAGGAGGAAAACGAAGGGTTTACAAATTGGAAACCATACACATGTGCATACAAATCCTACAAATAGAGAGTATGATTGTAGATAATAAATCCCGAAGTTACAATGATAGGTGCTAGTTTGAGAACATAGAGAAGAAAAACCTTAGACGTGAGTCAATAAAACTAATGAGAAAAACTGAAGACGTCAATCTTGGTATTGTAATACTAAGACATTGAAGAACATAATAATAGGGTCATACACAAACTACTAAAAACTTGAAGCATGTAGATACAATACCTATGATATACATGAACATGTTTTCACATGAGAAATTAAACACTTTAGACTTGGGACTTTCTCTTAAATAGCATATACACTAATCTATCAAAAGTATTAGTATATAGTTTAAGAGACTAGTTTATGAAAGGAGAATGGAAATGGAGAATATAACCAATGCCCTTTTAGGGTTAAATGCATTTATAGAACACATAAATAACTTAATTATCATTATTGTTACATACCCACATGATTCCTTCTTGAATCTTGTGATCGTGCACCTCTTGAGGGCATGTGACACTGCCTTATTTCTCATTTGGATTCTTGGAAACACCAAGGATACTTCATATGAACTGTGTCTCTTCACCTAGAGCATACCCATACTCTATTCATACCCATACTCTATTCTAGGCTATGAATGAATCACACTCATACTCTAGTGCAAATCTCTTTTATACTTGGAAAATTTATTAACAGTCTTAATACTTAGTCATTTAATCATACATCCATGAAATGAAGAGAACACTTGCAAAACAAACAAGAGACACATAGATATAGTGTGGGCAGCCTGAAACACTTCTAACACCCGACTAAGTATTATTATTGCGAAAAAATTACAATATGAGAAACACTATCTCGGTTTACAACTTGGGCCAAGTCATACAACTCACCTAACCTCACCAAGACACTCATGAAAATATTTTTCACACCAAAACTCATATGCCGTAACAACTTTTACAACTCTTGTGGTACACCTCAAACATGCACTCACCTTAAACTCATCATCTCTTTCTGTCACAAGAGTTCACATAGACTTGTAGTTTTGTAGCATGCCTCACCCAAACCTACAACAAGAATTCCCAAAACTCATCCCAAAGAAGGTCACCCCAACTCCATCCACAGAATCACCTCAAGGTAGCACAAGTCCTCTCATGTGGAGCAACTTGGATCCTTGAGGGATCTTGCCTCTCTTCTTCCAAGCATACTACAGAACCATGACTTTGATCTTGCTCCACTTATTGTGCCTTCTTGGTTGTGCACCTTGTGCTCTTATATGGACTCCAAACATCACCTTCATGAACGTCGCATCCTTTGGGTGTGTCGGGCCCCTTCGGGGACCAATGCACCCAAATGAACCGACTCACCCCTTTGCAGACTCATGTGCCCAAATGAACCCATGTGCTCATCAACCACCACATCCCTTAGGACCAATGCATACCAACCTTGGGTGTGCTCCTCATTTTGAAGCACCCCAACCTCTTTGGTGTGCCCCTTCTTTTGGTTGCTTCTACCCCATGCTTCGCCTCATGATTAGGCAATCTCCTTGGTGTGTTTACGCTCCCACTACCAAAGATGACCAAATTTTCCATGCAATTTCGTTGCTATTGCAATACTTCTTCGTTAAACTTTCCATGAAAGTGGGTCTTATTTTCCGTGGATATTTTTTTGTCACTATATCGATGAAGAAGAACTCATTGTGGCAGTATCCACAAAATATGGCTGCCACATGCCATTTGTTTGATAAGCATTTGTTGCAGCATTTTTCTTTTACAAATATTCGTCTATATAGCGACAAACATTAATCTATATAGCGACAAATATCCTTCTATACAATGACAAACATCTGTTTATATAGAAAAAAAACATTCATTTTTTGTTTCCACAAGAATGTTATATTTGCCACGCATAGCGACAAATATCCATGGAAAAACACAAATGATAAGTTTTTTTTTTTCCACAAGAATGTTATATTTGCCACGATTTTTTGTCGCTATAGAGACAAACATCCGTGGAAAAACACAAATGATAAGTTTTTGTTGCCACGAGAATGTTATATTTTCCACGATTTTTCATCCCTATAGAGACAAACATCCATGGAAAAACACAAATGATAAGTTTTTGTTGCCATGATAATGTTATGTTTTCCATTATTTTTCGTCCCTATAGCGAAAAAAATCCGTGGAAAAACACAAATGATAAGTTTTTGTTGCCACGAGAATGCTATATTTTCCACGCTTTTGCGTTTCTATAGCGACAAACATCCACGGAAAAACACAAATCATAATTTTTTTTTGCCATGAGAATGCTATATTTTCCACGCTTTTTCATCCCTATAGAGACAAACATCCGTGGAAAACACAAATGATAAGTTTGTGTTGCCACTAGAATGCTATATTTGCCACGATTTGTCATCACTATAGCGAGACACATATGTGGAAAAACATAAATGATATTTTTTTTTCCATGAAAATGTTATACTTACCACGCTTTTTTGTCGCTATAGAGACGAGGACTGTAGGTTTAAAAAAAGAAAAGAAAAATTGCATGTCAACCACCAACCTCAACCCAATTCACTTTGATTTTAATATTTTGAAGGAATCCTTGCGAAAAATGCCTAGGGAAATGTCCATTGTTAATTTCACAAGTGCATGGAGGAATGTCATTGGAAAATATCCCTTGTTAACTTCACAAGTTAACACAAGAAAAGACCCAATTAGACCTTCCTCCATTGAAATTGTGAACCCTCCAGTTATGGTCCAACTGTTATAATATGGGATTATGAACTAAAATAAAAAGAAACTATGAATACAAATGTATAATGAAGCTAATATAATCCTATCTAGAAGAATTTAAGAACTCATTGACATGAAACAAAAGGGAGAAATACAAACAACAACAAAAACAGTCCACAAAATAGAGCTTGAACAAACCCCAAAGCAACTTTGAGAAACCAAGGATAACCTACAACATGTCAAGATATAACCTACTTCACATAAATATGTTAGCACTTCATAAGATAATTAAGCATAGACATTACACACACAATAATAGTTTATAGATTGCAACATCCATTCCTACAAGCTTCAAGAATACTATGAAAGGCAATAATAGTCTACAACTACTGATAAATTCCAAGATTATAAGAAAACAATATAGCAATATCTCTTATTAGAATGTGAATATAGCTTACAATATTGAAATAGATGTTTTGCATAAATGCAATGTGTCTACTTATAAGATTTTCCAATAGCTCTTGCCCTTCTAGCTTCTAAATCCTTGGCTTTCCTAGAATAAGTGGACATCCTAGCATAATTGGCTTTCCAACCTTACATATTTTGTGTCTTTATTCTCAATTATATAATGGGTTTGAATGCCAATGGATTCATGTGTCATCTTATACAAATATAATATTTCTTCATTTGAGAGCTATTCCTAGCCTTATTGCTTTATGAAAGAGGCATCAAAGCCTTCCTCAAAATACATTGTGAATATACATCTGGCAGGAAAATGGAGGCTTGGATATAAGGATTCTCAACACTCCTTGCATAAGATATAAAAAAAACCTTTTATCTCTTTCCTTCAAGCTATACATATTTGGAATGGTGAAATATAGCATACCTTAAGAGTCTATTGACTTGCAACGGTCCTTTGGCTATAGTATTTTCCCTATGAGGGGCATTTCTTTGCCTATGGATGTTTGAGTATTTAAGTCTACTCTTCTTTCCAATGTCTCTTATACCTTTCTCGATATTGTTGCAAGAAAAAAATTATATATACTAGCCACTTGAATAATGTAATTTTTATATAGAAAATATGTGTTAGGAGTTCAACATGTATTGGCCATGAAGTAAAACTATAGGATGATGCCTTTGTTGTATACATTGCAATTTTAATATTGCAGAAATCTCACATGAAGAAGAAGGATATTTGAAAGTTTTTGGATGGTATTTATGTAAGTGAGAGAGCCACTATTGTTGAAGATTGAAGGTCTTGTGTCTTTCCATACAAATTTTCTCCATTTCTTTGAAGGACATGGAGTCAGGGTAGAAAAGTGAGTAGGATTCTTTTGGGTAGTGAAATGAGATTTATTTCAATGTTTTGTAAAATCAAACACATAAAAGGCATGTGTTTTTTTGTCAAATCTAAACACATAAAAGGCATGTGTACTTAGCCAGTATCTCATGACTATAAATAAGGAGGATCAACCATACCCTTAGTCATACTCCCTTATTCCAAGGGATGTGAGAATTATCTTCCCAAATATTGTGCTCGGTGTACTATAGTGACAAGAAAATTGAATTTTATTTTGTAGGGTGGGTTTTAGGTATGCCTAGGGGGATTATGATTTACCCAAGCATACATGGAAGATAAAATCCATGAGTAGATTCTAATTGACATAATACTATTTTCTAGGTACCAACATAAGTGTACAAGGGTTTCCAACCATGTGACCCAACTTTTATGTCTTACATGTAAGATTCATAACTGTAGTTTTACCATTTAAACCATATATATTTATGTTTAAATATGTTGGAACACATACATAGTCTAAAAAAGTTAAAATAATGTTAAAATTTTAAATTTTAGAAAAACCAAGAACATGTCTAAAAAAGTGAAAATAAAGTTAAAATTTAAAATTTAAAAAAAACTGAGAACATGTCATCACAAGAAAGAGATCCAATACCACTTGTAGTGTACTTATCTAGAAACAATGAATTAAGAACAATATATATATATATATATATATATATATATATATATATATATATATATATATATATATATATATATATATATAAANTATGAAGAACAAGAGTATTGAACTTGCAAAATATTAACCCTTATATTGATACGAGAAACAAAGCAATCTTCATAGTTCTTTTCAATAGGGAAGCCTCCAAATGAGAAAAGTTCCAATACAATGATAATACTTGACAAAAGATTACATATCTTCCTACCCCTATAAATTGTTTATCGCAACTCAAACCCTAATCCATGAGTGGTCCTATCATTGATGAGTACTAAATACTTAGTGGGCCTTATTTAATATATATGACCCTTTTACATTGAGTAACCTCATGTCAACTATCTAGTGGGCCTTATTCAAATAAAATGGCCTCATACATTAATTAACTAACTCATAAGTACCCTTAAATAGGGAGGTTAGGGTAGGGCCCTAATAAGAAGTAAGTCACCCTTCAAGACAAGTTTGGTATTTTTACCTCGAATTATCTTTAAAATTTCATTTGCTCAAAATATTGAAGAGAATTCCATGGGGCGAGATGATGATAAACACAAATCCATAAGGTTCATTGAAAGAATTCAATAGACACATAGACAAATGGAAGAGGACTTGCAGAGAGAAAATAAAAGTGCAAGGACTAGGGAAGAAACTAAAACACATTAGGTATGGTCCCTTTGAAATTATGCAGCAGGCGGGGGAAATGTTTTTCAACTAGTGTTGCCACCATATATGAGCCTTTAATCTATTATCAATTCCAAGCATTTGAAATAACCTTGCATGCTTCACGAAGGGGAGGAACAATTGACATTTTTTCCAGAGGTTGAAGACCTAGTGCTAGGCATGCATAATGAGTTGGAATAGGGTGCTATTTTGCAATAGAGGCTTTGTGAAACTTGCAAGGGTAAACAAAATTTGTTGAAAATTGGTTTGAAGGGTTAAGTTCCTACAAAAGTGGTATTTATTAGAGGACGTGAAGGACATATCTCCTCATCTTCTTAAAAAATATTCAGTTTTGAGAGACAAAAAACTCTCAAAATGAGGAGGTTTGATTCAAAATTTGATCAACTAGAAGAAGCCTAGAAGGTTGGAGGTAGGATTTATGAGAAATTTCATTGAACCAAGTCAATTGACTGATAAATAATAATTGATGGAATGAATATCAGTTATGAAGTTGAATAGCATATTGAATACACTAAATCAATTAGTGTGCATATGTTGAAAACCAAGGAGTGAGATTTGCTCATATTCGATGAGCATGCAGATTGAAGGATTGGTGGGAACCTTGTCAACAATATTAAGTTATTTACATATATATTAGTAAGGATGGAATATCTTGTGGCATTCAATAATTGGGATAAACCAAAATGGAGGCCAAACCACATTGAACTAAAGGTGCACAAGAGAAACTAAATCAAACTAACTGACTCTCAGAGATGGCCCATAATAAGGTGGACCAAATGACGAGAGGATTGGAGATTGGATTATATCATTTTATAATTTGATTGAAGGATCACATATGACTTGGATATTTTTATTGTTCAAATCTTAAGGAAGTTCCTTTTAAAAATCCAAATGGAAACAGGCCCACTAAGTTGTTGGTGTGTGAATTCATTAATTAAAATAATGAGCCATACTCATTGAATAAGGCTCACTAAATAGTTGGTTGATAATAATTTATGGAATATAATAATGAAGGGTAGTTGGCTTATGCCCCTATAAATATTTGTGAGAGAGTATATATAAACATGAATATTATTGCATTAAGCATGTTGGGTTTTGTATTGTAGCATGCATAGCTTGTGGAGTGATTCCTTCCATAAAGAGTAATTGATGGTATTACCCTACCTTAAGTGTTTTCTCTACAATATTTCGGTTTATTGCGTTGATGGTTTACCATATATTCTAAGGTATATATTTCATCCACTAAGGAACATTAAAAGTGTTGCCAAAACACTTTATTAGGCCAAGGGGAAGATTTTTTTTCTTTTTGCATAGTTTCTCATGGTAGAATTTTCTCTCAACATATAAACAGATAGTAGTTGCACCACTACTATTTGAAGTAGAGTGTCCATGCCATTTCTAAATTGGGTCATAATATAAATTCTAAAAATTAGAATATGTTGTGGCTGCAACAACCACCCTTCAATTTTTTCCATCTTGGGAAAAATTGATGGGAACCCCTATCTAAACTTCTACACACATACTATGATGACAAGGTAGGTGATCAATTATTGTAACTTGGATGAGTGTGAAGAAAAAATACTATATGATGGTATTCGATTAGTCTCGTTGATTACAATTTATGTTTTATTCTTATCCTACAACTTTCTTCTCATACAAATATATGATGCATGTATAAAATATGCACCCCCGAGACGACTATGATCTAATGTAAAACACTATAAAAAACATGCAATTGTAAAATAGGAACCCAATTATCAATTACTAATATAATAAAACCATTGGGATAACTAGACTATAAAAAACATGTTAAAACCCTAACCTTATCAATGTCCTTTCGCCAGGTCCATTTGCCCATACAAATTGATAAAAGTTGTCCACGATTTTCATTTCCCTCACCAAGACCTGCAGAAATCATCAAAGACAAAAATTTTATATGAGTAAATGATATATAAGCAAATAAACAGACATTTAAACATGTGAAAGTCTCTAGAAATACTAAAGTGGAATACCTTAATGAGCTTCTCTTTGTTTCATGAATAGGTTATTCTGTACTGAACAGGGCCAACCATGTGAAGGTGGAAGCTCATATGGCCCTCCCCCCCGCATCACATCACTCTCAATTCCCCATACCCAATAAATGATTTATTTTACATAGAAAACATATAAACATTCATGCAATAGTATGCAAGTCATCAATACATATAAACATATAAAAAATCATGCATAAGGAGGCAAGTCATATAAACATTCATTCATATTACTAATGATAGTCATCAAAATACAAGTCATAAATTTATACAATTAGTTAATTTTGGTTTTGGGTTTTTTCTAAAAAAATCAACGAGTTGGATATCATCATCCTCATCTGGAAATTTATTTCTTGTTCCCTGTCCTAGTATTGATTGTGTTTCCATTCCCTCGCGTACCATACTTCTGGTACGTCGATGAGTAGGGTGTGGAGACAGCTGCAAATGAGCGCCAACTGCAACAACAAAAACGGTCATATTGATATGCTCAAATATTATTGAAAGAACTATTTCATTATTTCGAATAACATTACAATATTTCTCTTTACCTATCTATCTAGCCATGACAACTGGTGTGTTCATTGCTTGTCTCGTTTGTTCCTCTTGTAGTTCACCCTCATGAGCTACATGCTCTTCCATTGAAAGAAGACAATTTATAAGTACACGTCAGCAAATAAATATCTATAATCATAATAGATACTTCTATTTCTAAAGCATACATACCCAAATGGATAGTTTGTTCCCCAATATCATGCGAGAGGTGCTCCCCACTATCAACTAGTAGTTGTTGAGTACCACTACCCTCGTTGCTTCGGTTTCTCTCCTACTTAAAACAAATATAAACATTTAGTTATTGGTGATATAATCAATCATGAATAGATTTTACAAGTATACTACAATGATGGCCTTCTTGATTTTATATACCTGCATTTGCATCATTGGGGAGATTGGCGTCTTCCCAAAGATATTTTGATATTCAACCACACTTTGAAAACCAAGATTTAGGTCTTCCTTGGTGGCAACATATTTGAATGTATTTCCCTGCAATGTATAACATCATTAAAATTTCTTGTAATAACACAATTATTTTCTTTCTAATGTTAAATAAATATTCGCCACAATTAATCATTTAATTCTTACGATTCATGCTCTTAGTTTTTTGTAGCCACCCTGGACCAGTTTATGTTGCCCATGATTTCCCATTCTAGCCTTTGTTTCTTTGGAGGTGTCAGGCAGCCTATGAAAAAATTGAAATATGTTAGATGTCACAATTATTATTTAAAAAAAAAAAAAAAAATTGAGCATATTTCACTAAAAATACGATATGTGTTGTACCTTGTTTTACTAGGTTGTGGTTCTTTTCCTTGTCTTTTTAGAAATTTATCCTTTTAATCCTCTATCAATGCCTTCCACTCTTTCTCTGAAACCATGGGAGGGCACTCATACTTGAGGTTTTCTTCCAATCTTTTCCTATACTAGGTTCTGTTATATTTCAAACTCTCGCCAGCTAAATGGGTGACCACATTTTTGTTGAATGTATTTCCAAACAAGCTTAACATATGGCTTATCAATTCATCTTTCAAATTTCTATCTTGGCCATTCCACCTTGTGCAAATGGTGTGGCCAAAAAGCTCCAATGCCTTGTCATTCAAGTTCCTATATAATACATTATTTCCTACAAAAACATTATGATCATTAATTTAAAATAATTTCAACATATGTGCTTTTTAATTACATGATAAAAATCAATCAATTAATTAATAAATACCTACAATTTTTTATATCTTTATTGGAACACAACCCTCATCCACCAGTAATGTGACATCTAGTGTTCACGTTCCTTTCACCCATGCTACTCTAGGATAATCTTCTTCACAATCAACACTAGGTTCATCTCCAACATCATGTGGAGTCCCAGTGTCTATATGGCCCTTCTCGGGCATGTCATTATGCTAAAAATCAATATGCTTATCATTTGATTCGAGGCCAACCTCAGGAGAGTCAAAAAGCCTCACTAGTATGCTATGTCAACGTTGTGGCTGCACTGGAGAATCACTTCTACCAATAACGGTCTATGTAGGTTATCCACTCTCGGGTTTTAAAAACACCTACAAAAGGAATACTTGACTTTATCAGATCATATAAAAAATATAAAACTAAAAATCATAAATGAATATATGTCATAGCTGATAAAATTATGTAAAGATGTCATTGACCCCATAGGAATATATATGAGCTTTCATCTCATTAATTCTTGCGTTGATCTCCTCTGTCATGGGTCTTCTGCTAATCAAACCAAGTAATTAAATGTTTTCCCTTTTCAGGGCCTTCCTAATAGTTTCCATTGGGTTTTTAGAATAAAATATTTTGTCCTCAAATACCTCATCATTCACATCGAGTGTGGACTACAAACATCAAACAATAAAATTAAGGAAATTAATTTTAACATTAAAGAAATTTACTTATTGTAATCATATTTATTTACTATTAACATTTACCTTATGTGGCACAACGAGTGGCTTTCCATGGTCACCCTGGATGGATGTAGTTGCAGGTGACTTTCCACAGTCACCCCTGACAGATGTATCTACAAGTGACTTTCCACGGTCACCCTGACATAATAAATCAATCAATAAAATTTATGAAAATAATTGTAACATTAAAAAAAATAGATATTGTAATCATATTAAAAACTATTATATAATAAAAAAAAATGTTATTACATTGAAGTTTACATGTTCGGATCTTCCTCTAGACTGTGCAGGCATCCGTGCATGGTCACTCTGCCACAATACAAGAAGAAAGACAATTAATGAAAATGGTTCAGTTAAATGGTATATAAGATAATTAATGCAAAAAAATAATAATAAGAGTGATTGATCAAAGGTATAGTTTTAATGGTATATAAGATATTTACCCCCATAGTAGCATCCCCTCCATCTGTTCGATTCAAATTCTAATCGATCAACAACTCTTCACCTACAACTATTGACTTCTTTCACATACGAATATACGAATTCCTTCACTCCCCTCAAATATACAATTTAGTTGCTTAGTTGTTTTCCCTGGTCGTGTGCTATTTATAAAGCCCGCAATGTTTCCAGAATCTTTTGGCCTTCCATCAATATACATAGTTTCCCCTTTCTTTTGATTGTTGTCTACTAGGTGTATATAATTTGCAGCAACTTTGTATCTCCACATACTTCACATATATCTAACCAACATCAACCAGTGATTGTATTTTTAGCATGGTTCGACATACTCCATCAATTCAATTATAGTTCCATATTTGACCTTTATGTCATCCATGGAAAATAGACCCAATCCATGTATGGACTATGGAGAAATGAAATACATCCTCCCATTGATGAAGAAATATGTGTCCAATTGAGGTAGCTCCTTAGTGTTGTGGTGGGAAATCCCCCTACGGACTAGCAAATAGGGTTGTATTATGCATGCAAATATGACCGAAAGAAACCTACTTTCTACCTTCATCTCCGACCTAATCCCCATTTCTTTTCAGCAAATACATGGTTAGACCAACATACCTTGTTCCGGATGTTTGATGTTGATCCTTCTTCACACTTGATCACTTGTTGGCAGCTATCCTCTCAAGATTGACCTGCATACAAAACAAGCAACAAACTACACATGCATTTTACCTACAGACTAATGGGTTAGAGATTCAAACATATATTTACTAAACTATGAAGAAATCATATAGTGGGATGGGAAAATAATTTCTTTATTATTAAATTTAATGAATCAACTTAAAATTTCAAGACCGGCCACTGCTCTGCGAATCCTGATCCTGGGCTCCTCTTCAAATGTCCTCCAACTTATTTTCTTTGTATCTCTTCTTGCACAAGGATGGCTAAAGGGTTGGGACAATGGGAATGTGCAATTGGGTAGAGTTTCTTTACTTTTATTCTCCTTCTCCAAATGGGACCCCTAACCCTTCTTTTATAGGCTAGAAGAAGCTAGGTATTTGGACGAACCATCAGCCATGCATGGCCGGGAGTTTCAGTTAACTCACCCAAAGCTGTGTGTTCTGTCGACAACTTTCCTTTTTTCATGCTTTTGTTGGTCCACGCGGGTTTTTTTAGGTCAGCTAGCATGTACACGCGTGCAGTAATGGAGTAGGGCACATGGGCCCTTATAAAAGAGGTTTTTTAAAGATTTTTTCAGCAGTGTTTTGGCAAAGAAAGGATCTAAGATGGCATGATGCCAGGTAAGCATGTATGGTGCAAATTAGGGTTATAACTGATGCCCCCTAATGTGTGAGGTCAGAAGAGCATCTGATGGCTGAAATACATTACCAATATTTACTGATGTGCCTAACAAGTGAGCCCAGGGACCAGGAATCGGGAGGCGTCGTCTGCAAAATAACAAATGTCTCACCGAGGCGAGCATACCCATGCTCAGGAAAAAATAGAATCATGGCTACCAATCAAATACATTGTAGATCCATGTCAAATAACTATATAAAGTGTAGCCATGAACAATACATAGAGGAGCTACATCTTGAAATCAAAAAGATATACATATAGAGTATCCATCTTCTAGAAGTTGATACGGCTTGGTGGTTGGAGATGAGAAATTCAAAGCTCGAGCAACAACTTCAAAATATTCAAAACTCAAGGTAGGAGTGTAATATGAGTGTACGACTTCACTACCTAGAGGTCTTCGATGGCTTGTCGGTCATGAACTAGATAATATTGATGATCAAACTAAAGGCTTCATTGATTTCAAACAAGGACTTGATTGGACATTCAGGATGGTCGGGTATGAGGGCAAGAGACAAAATGCAGAGGGGCCGACTCAGGCTTGGTAGAAACTTCCCTTGGACAACAACACGACAAATGATTAGACTTAGGAAACATGGAATTAATCATAAGTTTACGAAGCAGGAGGCAACGCAAAGTCTCCATATGTTTGGAAGAATAACCAAACAGAGGATGACACAACTCTATGTAGCGAGAACAACTTCCTAAGGTCATATTACATCCCATAGTTTGAAAAACAAACAGACAGATGTGATTTATCGAAGGGCGACTCATTATGCTGCCAATAAAGAAAATACTTTTCCCTTCCTCTTTTTGGGGTATATTTGATTTTTTTGTCTTTTTCAATAATTTTGGAAAAAAGAATAAAGGAATGTTACGTTACAATGGAGGAACGAGTGTGCCAAACATACAAGTTCAAGGTGCAAGGACAATACTGATGTTTAGAATAATGATACTCAGGAAAAATCTTCTGGGGGCTAAGGGTGTTAAGACGCAGAAGCAAACTGCTACAAGGCTAGCGTATAAGGTATGCAAACGCGTTTAACAAAACACACAATGGTAACATCCTTCGATGTAAGTTTAACAAGCCCAGAGAAGGTAAGCTTAGTGGTTTTTCATATTTAGAGAGTCTAAAAAAACATAAAAGGAGACTCCATTGGGGTATCTTTTTCGAAGATAGTCTAGTCGGTTTGAAAAAGGGATAAACTAGCACCGACAAGATGTCTATTCAAAAACCATTTTAACGAGTGTGATAAGGACAAGATCACTCGGCCATTTTTTCATTTTTAAGGGGTCTGAAAAAAGCTTAACTATGGACTCCATCAGGAATGTTCTTCTGGACCAATTTAACGAGTGTGAAATAATAAGGTCACTCGGTGATCTTTTCAATTTTAGGGAGTCTGAAAAGAGATTAACTATGGACTCTATGGGGGTTCCTTTTTTGTAAGTTTAGTCCCTCAGGCCTGAAAAAGGGGTAAAATTATACCTGAGAGTACTCTTCTAAAGAACTGAAGTTCCATAGAGTATACCTTTGTTTGTATAGTTGACCGTCCAGACCGAAAAAGGGGTAAACTACCACCGGACAGATGTGACTTCAAATTTCAATTTAACGATCATGAAAGGCCACAAGATCGCTCGACAATATTTTCATGTTTAGAGGGTGTGAAAAGGGCTTAAAACAAGACCCGTAGAGGTTACTTTTCTCATTTAATCTGGATGAGATCGAAAATCATAAATGCAGTCTCGCCGGATGTTGCTTTCGGATCTCAAAGTGAGCTTGAAAAACAACAAAGTTAGCTCATGATTGACTCTTTGTGGGTCGATTCCTAGCATCTCCTCGGGGGAGCAGTATGCTCCGACGAAAACATTGTCTATGACACTAGGGGTTCTGGAGATATTGATAGGTATCATTTTAGTAATGGTTTCCATATTACCCTCAGCATAAACCTCGTGTGTAGTTAAGGGATTGATTGGACAAGACTAATATCCCGTCATAGTCATGGTGAATTCTCTCGCTTCAATTCGGCTTAACTCTGTGAGGAAGTATGATCTGTGATGAAGATCTTCCCAGGGTTTGTCCGGACTAGTCATTTCTTCAATTATTTCTTCATTAGAGGGAAATACTAAGTCTAATGAATCAGTGTGAGTGAGAGAACCCTGAGCCCAAATAGGCTCTAGAAGTGGATTGAAATCTTGTGCAGGAGTTGGATCAGTGTGGGCTAAAGTTTGCTAGACTAAAGAGTACACTACTTCAGCTACAGAAAAGGGCATGGACATGCCTGGGTGCCCTGTCCCATCCATCGTGGTCAATGGGGAAGGAAGTATCTATGGATCGTTGAAGTAAGTCGTGCGGAACGACAAAACTTGAAAAATCTCAACCTTATGGTGATTGGATATAAACTTGATATTGCCTTGAGGGGGTGGGTAATCGAAGGTACCCATCAAAGATGGGCACAAACCAACCCCTATGTTGACCATGTCTGGTTGAGGATTACCAATCATCAGGACCGTGGATGCCCCCAATGAAGGGTCAGGTATGGAGAAAGACAATTGATCGATGGTCACAATCTGTCCCTCGTGTGGAAACAACAAGACCTGGAAAACTATAACAACCACAGCTTGCATGGCATAAGTCCAACTCCTTCCTAACAAGAGGTTATAGTCAAGGGGTGCATCAACTACTTCTACCTCGACACACACAGTCTTCCCTCCTAACTGCATGGGGAAAGAGGGAATGATAACATGTGGTTGGAACGAACGATTGTCGAAAGCAATGAGGAGAGTAGGTGACGAAGACAAAACAGGTTTGCCAATGGCCTTCCAACATGCCAACGACATAACACATGTCGAGGCGCCCTCATCAACCACCATGCAGAAGATATTCTGAGTAAAAAAATTTGTGGGATAAGCCACTACTATCTGAAACGCTACGTGGTAAGGCAGACAAGGCTTTAATTCGGTTGTATCCAGCATGATTGTACCCGGATTACAAGTCTCGGTAGATCCTAAAGTGGTTAACAAGGATTTCTTCTGGGAAGGAAAGCTTTGGAGGACCTCCAAAGCGAACATCGCACAAGGGGTTTGTGATAAATATTCCACCACATAATAGTTCTGGGCAGCCCTTGCGTTTGGGTTGTGAGAATATTTTTTGAACGCGCCTTTGGGGATGTGTGTCATTGTTTCGCCCAACGTCTTCTCAATCTATAGAGGAAGAGATGTGACACAGGAAGAATGCGCGACCACACCCCCCATTGCGCTCTCCCGCTCACAGGATCGATCTAATCCCCTCTTCGAGTCGAATTAGCTCCTTGGACTCCCAAATGGAATCAATGTGAAAATCTGACCCACAGACTTCTCTTTCCCTGTCTCGGCCTCTGCACCGGACCGTGAACAAATTCCCCACAGGAAATGTAATATCGAGCTTCGGGGTTTCGTTCTTCTTCATTTCGAGAGTCACTGTCCTCTCGATTCCCCGATCGTTGATGAGCTCTCTGCTCGGCCTTAGCCCCTCCTAGTTATGACCTGGTCCACACGACCGTGCTCACAAGACCGCAGCCTTATGTCTTTCCTTTCGTCGGGGTTTCGGGCTTTCTAATGCCAAAATGAAATTTTCCTTTGGATCCACGACCCTCCAGTTCCCGACGTGCTCCAACTCTGCTAGTCCCCTTGGGCTAGACCTTTGGGTCCATACGACCTCCCTCTATATGACCGCAGTCATACCACCTATCGGGGCTTTAGTATTTTCAATGCCAAAATGTGCATATCCTCAGGACTCACGATTCCTCGAATCTCGGTGACTACTATCCCGATGGTTACGCCCCTTGTCGAGATTTCTCCTCCTGTTTACGAGGACTTAGCTCCCTCGCAACTTCTGCAGATCCTACGGCTGTCGGGTATCCGGGTGAGATCTGACGGCTGACGGTCTCCTCCTTCTGTAGGCTCCTCCTGGACGTAAAAACCAATGGTCCAGATATCTTTCCTCCGTCAATCCAACGACTGTTGTGATCCCTCCTGAGCTTATGCACTTTCTTCCGAGACTTGGAAGAATTTCCAGTTCCCAAAGGCCTCAACCTTTATTCTCCTTTTCCTTTGTGATCTCTTCAACTTTGAACCTCGCCACGCGTATGAAACGCTAACTCCTACTGATCTTTCTTCCTTCGAATCCTCAAAGGATTCCTTTGACTTCTACGCCTTTGCAGAGTCCTCGCACGCAAAGTGCTATCTGTCTTGAGCTTCTACAAACACTTAGACCCCTAAGGGATTTTGTCTTTCTTCTCCCACAGATGGAGAATATAGTGCCTTCCTAGTTTCCTGCTCAAGCAACCTCTTGCTGAGTCTTTCTGGGTGTTCAGCAACCCAGTGAAGATCCCTCAGTGGATACTTCCTCCAGCTCCTCCTATGCCTACCTGCACACAGTCTCAATTCCCACCTGGTAGAGTTTCCCTTTCACAGAACGTTCAACAATTATGTCTTCCTCTGCACCTATGCACTTGTTCGATGCCCTCCTAGCAGAGCTCTCAGAATCCTTAGTGATTCTACTTCCTTTGAACTCACAGCAGATTTCCTTCTTCAAATGCATTCTTTGCACCTTCTCAATGACCACCTGGCAGAGCTTCACAGAATCCTCAATGATTCTGGTTCTCCCTTCTGAACTCACAACAGAGTTCTTCCAACTGCACCTTGTGCCTGTGCTCAATGCCCACTTGGCAGAGCTCTACAGAATTCACAGCAGAATTTTGTCTGCAATTGTGTCTCTCACACACAGCCTTGCCTCCAAGTTATTCAGCAACCTTGAGGTCTTCCTCCTGAGTTTTTGACTCCAGCTCTTGTGCCTCATCACGCCTTTGTCTGAACCCCGCAGTGTTCAGAAGTGCATCAGTGCACCGGTATTCAGAGTCCACAACACTCTGTCACGCCCTCCTGGCATGAAACCTCAAAGACCCTCAATTGAAATCACACAAACTCCCTACAAATGCAAATCTAACACACATACATTCACATCATATGAAAGAACACACAGAGACATCCATATAACACAGAACATGTGCAGGAAAAACTGCTTCTGTATTAAATTAAAATTGGCAAACGCTTGTATTTACAAAGGTGTTCTCGAGCTCTCTCTGGCTCTTCTCAACCTCTATTTTCTTTCTCTCTATCTCTCTCTCAAAATGAGATCTAAAAAATCTCTTTTACCTGAGGGGGCTCTTAGAGAGATTCCCTCCAGATTCACCTACCCTATTCAATTACAATGAATGGGTTGTCTAGTCCAGAATCGGATCTAGATCTCAGCCATTACACACATTAAAGGCCAATCTACCTACGCCTGCACAAAGGCACGGCTCCTATGGCTCACCAGCCTACAACATTTAATTACATTTAATTCATATTTTAAATGAGGTTGTGCCTCTCTTTAGCGCACGATTTGAATTTGTTGGTGTGGTTGGCTGGCTGGTTGGCTAATGTGGAGAGATGCTCCTTCATCAAACTCCTCAGCTGAAAAATCATGAGCTCCTGCTCATGCGCTTCCCCTCTAAGTGGTTGGAAATCCTCCTGGATCCCAAACAAATATCTGGAGCTTCCCATCTGCTCCATTCTTCTACTGTTGCTGCTTCTCTTCTGCTCAGCCTCTCCTTGCTGGAAGTCTCTGTTGATTGGATCATCAGCCTTCTGATCTCCTCGATCACTTCGTCCAGCTGCTCCAGTGGTTGGTTCTGTTCATGCAGTCTCCTCAGCTGCAAATTTTTTTGGCACATGAGAAAATCATTATGATCTCCCATGCCTCCTTCATTAGTCTCCAACTTCACCTGTTGGATGTGCACACCCTGCACTTTCACCCTCTCTTCCAGGGCTTCTATCTGTTCCCATAGATCAGCAAAGCAAATGTTGTTTGCTTCTTCTTCCTCTACTTCTGCAACATCCCATGTTGCAGTCCTTTCAGTCTCCTGGCTGAAAATATCGAGCCATTCCTCGGAATGCTCATCTTCTCCTTCTGCTTCTTTTGATATTAGCTTCAACGCTATAGCTTCCTCAGCTTCTTGGCTGAAGTCATTGAGCCATTCCTCAGAATGCTCATTTTATTCATCTTCTTCTTCTACTTCTTTTGTGGTCATCTCCAATGCTATAGCTCTTTCAGCTTCCTGGTTGAAAGCGTTGAGACATTCCTCCGAATGCTCATTTTCTTCTCCTTCTTGGGAAGCTTCCAAAACCTGCTCCAATTCCTCCTTGATATTCATCGTCAGCTGTGACTGTTCTTCTACTGTTGTTGCATCATCTGCAACACAGACTTTTGCCTCCTCCTGGGAAAATGGTAGGAATACTCCAATTCCTCCAATCATTAGAATATTATCCTGATCTTCCTTTGTCAGTTGCACCTGCTGATCCCTTTCCGAGCTCACCTGCTCTATCAGCTCCTCTGGCTAATTCTGACTCATTTGCTCATCCCTGCCCACTTGGCAATATGGGATGCTTCTGCTTCCCTCCTAGAAGACTTCGAAATCCCGCAGTGACTTCTTATCATTGCCCTCCTGGCAAGTTGAAATTCCCTGGCTGTCCTCCTGATGGTCCATGAGATCCTGCAATGATCTCAATTCATTGCCCTCCTGGCAATTTGGAATTTCTTTTCTGCCCTCCTGGTAGTGCTTGAGATCATCATCCGATCCCATTTCAATTTCCAAATCATTGAGACTTCTCTCAGTCTCTGGTTCACATACCTCAACCGTCCTATTAACAGCCTCCGCTATCTTCTGACCATCAACTCCTTGACGGGCCATTTTTCTTTTGGCTTCCTTCATGGGTCATTCATACACCCATCTCGGCTTGGTTTTCTACTGCATCTTCAATGCAAGATTTTCTATTTCTTTCTTTATATCAGTGAGCTCTTCATCTATATCTTCTTGGCTCCATAGCTCTTTCCTCCCAGCCTACCTATGGCCTTCAGTAGCCATGTTGCTGCCTCTGTTTGCCTTCCTGGCAAATCTGCTGCTGTCACTCCGCACTAAGAGTTCTACCAGCTTCATCCTCCTACAGTCTCCCTGACTGCCTTCTTGATTGTTGCCTACCTGCAAACAATCCTTACAGAGTCCTCAGCAACCCTGTCTTCCTTCACCTGAAATATACAGATGAATTTCTGGCTCTGATACCACTTGACACAGGAAGAATGCGTGACCACACCCCCCGCCGCGCTCTCCCGCTCACAGGATCGATCTAATACCCTCTTTGAGCCGAATTATCTCCTTGGACTCCCAAATGGAATCAATGTGAAAATCTAACCCACAGGTCTTTTCTTTCCCTGTCTCAGCCTCTGCACCGGATCGTGAACAAATTCCCCACAGGAAATGTAATATCGGGCTTCGGGGTTTCGTTCTTCTTGATGTTGAGAGTCACTTTCCTCTCGATTCCCCGATCGTCAATGAGATCTCTGCCTGGCCTTAGCCCCTCCTGGATATGCCCTGGTCCACACGACCATGCTTACAAGGTCGCAGCCTTATGTCTTTCCTTTCGTCGGGGTTTCGGGCTTTCTAATGCCAAAATGCAATTTCCATTTGGATCCGCGATCCTCCAGTTCCTGACGTGCTCCAACTCCACTAGTCCCCTTGGGCTAGACCTTTGGGTCCATACAACCTCCCTCTATATGACTGCAGTCATACCACCTATCGGGTCTTTGGGATTTTCAATGCCAAAATGTGCATGTCCTTAGGACTTGCGATTCCTCGAATCCCGATGACTACTATCCCGATGGTTATGCCCCTTGTCGGGATTTCTTTTCCTGTTTACAAGGACTTAGCTCCCTCGCAACTTCTGCAGATCTGACGGCTGTCGAGTATCCGAGTGAGATTTTACGGATGATGGTCTCCTCCTTCTGTAGGCTCCTCCTGGACGTAAAAAACAACGATCCATATCTCTTTCCTCCGTCGATCCGACGGCTGCTGTGCTCCCTCCTAAGCTTCTGCACTTTCTTCTGAGACTTGGAAGAATTTCCAGTTCCCAAAGGCCTCAACCTTTTTTCTCCTTTTCCTCTGTGAGCTCTTCAACTTTGAACCTCACCATGCATATGAAACGCTAACTCCTCCTGAGCTTACTTCCTTCGAATCCTCAAAGGATTCCTTTGACTTCTGTGCCTATGCAATGTCCTCTCATGCAAAGTGATATCTGTCCCGAGCTTCTACAAACACTCAAACCCCTAAGGGATTTTGTCTTTCTTCTCCCACAGATGGAGAATATAGTGCCGTCCTTGTTTCCTGCTCAAGCAACCTCTTGCTGAGTCTTTCTGGGTGTTCAGCAACCCAGTGAAGATCCCTTAGTGGATACCTCCTCCAGCTCCTCCTGTGCCTACCTGCACATAGTCTCAATGCCCATCTGGCATAGTTTCCCTTTCACAGAACGTTCAACAATTATGTCTTCCTATGCACCTATGCACTTGCTTGATGCCCTTCTGGCAGAGCTCTCAGAATCCTCAATGATTCTACTTCCTTTGAACTCACAGTAGAGTTCCTTCTTCAAATGCACACTTTGCACCTGCTCAATGCCCACCTGGCAGAGCTTCACAGAATCCTCAATGATTCTAGTTCTCCCTTCTGAAATCACAACAGAGTTCTTCCAACTCCACCTTGTGCCTGTGATCAATGCCCACTTGGCAGAGCTCTACAGAATTCACAGCAGAATTTTGTCTGCAACTGTGTCTCTCACACACATCCTTGCCTCCAAGTTATTCAGCAACCTTGAGGTCTTCCTCCTGAGTTGTTGACTCCAGCTCTTGTGCCTCAGCACGCCTTTGTCTGAACCCTGCAATGTTTAGAAGTGCATCAATGCACCGGTATTCAGAGTCCACAACACTTTGTCATGCCCTCCTGGCATGAAACCTCAAAGACCCTCAACTGAAATCACACAAACTCCCTACAAATGTAAATCTAACACACGTACATTCACAGCATATGAAAGAACACACACAGACATCCATATAACACAGAACATGTGCAGGAAAAACTGCTTCTGTATTAAATTAAAATTGGCAAACGCCTGTATTTACAAAGGTGTTCTCAAGCTCTCTCTGGCTCTTCTCAACCTCTCTTTTCTTTCTCTCTATCTCTCTCTCAAAATGAGATCTAAAAAATCTCTTTTACCTGAGGGGGATCTTAGAGCGCTTCCCTCCAGATTCACCTACCCTATTCAATTACAATGAATGGGTTGTCTAGTCCAGAATCGGATCTAGATCTCAGCCATTACACACATTAAAGGCCGATCTACCTACGCCTGCACAAAGGCACGGCTCCTATGGCTCACCAGCCTACAACATTTAATTACATTGAATTCAGATTTTAAATGAGGTTGCACCTCTCTTCAGCGCGCGATTTGAATTCGCTGGCGTGGTTGGCTGGCTGGCTGGCTGGATGACGTGGAGAGATGCTCCTGCATCAAGATGGGAGTTCGGCTTCTTTTCCCTTCTCAGAAGTTCTTGGTTTACTATAGTCATGTTCTCTAGTTGATATAAAAGCATCACCCTTCACCATATATACATTCGCGGATGTAAGGTTGTTCAAAGACGGAGAGGGTCCTTGGCTACCCCCTTCCGTCCTTGCAGAGGCTTGTGTTAGATTTTTCCCATGTTGAAATGGATTGGTTAACACAACAGGTTGTTGTTGCATCAAAAACATTTGGGCTTCTACAAGCCAAGGACATAGATGGGTCGGGTGGTCTTCCGCACATAAGTTTCATGGATACCTGGCCTTATGTTTCTCAGTGTTGTCCCCGCGAAAATTATCGGTAGGTTTTTTATCCCCCTTACCCTTCTTTCGTTGTTTTTTATTTCCCTCAGGCTGCTAGGTGGCCTTTGGATTAGTCGATTGCACTGTGTGTACATCCGACGTTTTGGTAGGGGGAGTATCCAAATCAGTAGTTTGGCTGGCTGTTGTGTGTTGTATAGACAAATGTTGCAACTGAGTCGTTAGTTGCTCAGCAAGCTTTGTTTGTGTTGAACCGACAATACCATCGGCATGTGGTCCAGCTCTTTGTCTGGTTTTATCAAGTATTGAGCGTGGTGCATCGGGCAAGATCTTGTATAATAAACCGAACTGAGAATAGATTAGCTCAAGTTTTTCAGCTCTCATGATGGCGTCTTTTCGGAAAATACTTCCGACGTCGCGGCATATTTGAACTGTGGGACCAAATACTTAAGAAACCACTCGAGTAGGAATGCTGGTGGGACTGGTACCTTAATTAAACTCTTTCTATGTCTCCATTCTCGAATGTGATCAGAGATATGGTCCACTTTAGTTTGTGAGAAATTGGCCAGCAATTCGGTGCCAATGTCATATATCACAAGCAACTGGAAATGGTTTAGTAAAGCCATCGCTAGTTCACCGAAGGAAGAGTATCTTGAGCAGTCGAGCTCAATGTACCATTTCACGGCACTCCCAATGAGAGTACGTTGAAACAATCACAACTGGACGGAGTCGTCTTTCAACGAGTTAGATGAGCACCAAATATGGAAGGTAGTCACATGATCTCCTGGATCTTCGTTAGGCTTGGCTTCAAACTTTGGGATGTTCGAAGGCAACTTCGTCGGCATAGAAGGCCAACACGGATCATGAAAGATAGGGTCATTCAACAACCTTATCAAGTCTGGCAAATGCAAAGTTGCCAGGAAGGGTAGTTTGGGTTGTTGGTGATAACCTAGGAAAAAGGGGCCTGGAGTTTGACTAGCACCAGGTTGCCAAGAGAAGTTCGGTCGCTGGCCCAGATTCTAGTAGAAAACATGGCCATGGCCAGCATATGGATTTTTCGTATGTGGAGACATCATTGGCGGATTTTCAAAATAGGACATAGATGGTTGGGCATGCATTAAATTCAAAGGACTTTGGGAAGGGTTGCCCCATGTCGGTCCCGTGGGGATAGGCATAGTACTTTGCCCAGGGTTCCATTGATTGTGGAAAGAATCACCCCAAATCGGCATTCCGGATGAGGGAACGGATCCCTGCCAAGAATTCCAAGGCCTTGATGTGGAAGAAGTTCCTGGGTGTGGCCCCTATGCAGGAATAGTGCCCTGCATAGGAATATATTGTCTGAAACTGGGGTTGCCCCCAGTTGGGAAAGTAGTTGACGAGAAGGTGTTGTTACCAAATGCACCAAACAAAGAAAACGGTGTTGAACCTACCGGCATATTATGTGAAGGTTGTCCTTGACTCCCCTCTCCAAATAAACTATGGTGTGTAGGTTGCCCGACGGATTGCTGATGCGAGCCACTGAGTGAAGGGGACAAAAGAGGTATATGACCTCCCCCATAAGGGAAAGCATTAAAAGGAGTATGAGTGCCCCCCATGTGACCTTGCAGAGGATCGTTAGAGCTCCCTGCCCCCAGAACTGAAGTCTGTAAAGTGGAGTAGGAAAATACAGGACTTGTACTTGAACTAGGCATCACGTATGAGAATGGAGGGCCTGTCACACTTGGTGTGAAAGGGGTTGTGGCCGCCTCCAAAGACGTGATCGGACCACTGTGCGATGTAGAGGTGGTTGAGACCATGGTGGCTCAGACTGGTGATGGTGGGTTAGGAGGTGGAAACTCTCCTGTGGTGACAATCGTAGTGGGAATTTAAGAATTCCCAAAAGAAGTAACAACATTTGTTTCCATTGTTGCATGTGACACTGTCTGGCACTCGTAAGGATGAATCGGTACGATGGTGAGTGTCGAAATATCAGTGGTGGAAGTTTCAACCATACCAAAAGCTTGTGCTCCAAGGTATAAGATGGTCGATTCCTCTAGATGTTGGTTGGGCACAATTTCTTGTGACCCGATCGCTTCAAAAGACCCTTGTTGGTCTAGCTTTCGGCTTAGTGGTGGCAGGGGTGGCTCTAGTGTAACCGGTGGTAGGCCAAGAAGCCTTCGTGACCGACAGAGCTCATGATCCTCCACTTTGTGAGAACATCAAAAACACTCTAGGGTAGTCTAGCCATTCAAAAGTAACACACACTAAAAAAGTCCCTATAAGATAAGACAGGCAAACACTAAATTAATTGGAAGAACAGTTACAACAACCAACACTAGAGCAACTTACCGGTGCAAGTGCAACTCGAAAATGGAAGCACCCTCTGGGTATACTCTGCAAAGCATGGCTCGATTTCTATCCTAGGTACCGTGGTATACCCCCGCAGTCACCTGTGTATGTCCCTAAAAAAGATAGGCAACTAGGTTGCCAGCGCGTGAACAATCACCAGGCGGGTACAGTCGAAAGTCGGGTAGACCACAATGAGCAGGGTATCGAGCCCGAAACCTGTCAAGGGTATCGAAATAAAGTGGTCCGGAAGACAACTAAGAACCTTGAATGGATTTGAGACCCACGAAGCCCCATGGAAAATGCAATCGACAGAATCCCAAAACAAGCCCTCTATATGTGTTCTCCACTACGATT
This sequence comes from Picea engelmannii, assembly GCA_009831015.1. Lineage (NCBI taxonomy): Eukaryota > Viridiplantae > Streptophyta > Pinopsida > Pinales > Pinaceae > Picea > Picea engelmannii. Next base: position 187,031 of record ML780613.1, on the reverse strand, counting down.
GGTCCAGCTTTGGAGGGGTTATCTACGCTACCTTTCCACACATGACCTCATGTTTATCCCCTATTTTAGAGGGGGTTCCTAGATAACTTTCATGATACTAGACTTGGACACTCCCTAACTCAGACTCCAATGTTTGATTTTAATGGCCTTGAAGAGTTTCCTCTCCAACCTAATCCAAGGCCCTAATCCTGAACTAGTTGGTTAACCCTACAAACATAAAAGTCTAATAAATTTTAGATTTAGTGTTAATTTTATGGCTTGTCTTATGTCAAGGGGTATGAAAGTGAAACTGATGATGTTTAAAAGACGAAAGTAAAAATGAATAAAAAGCTAGAAACAAAAACCTTCACTTAATGCAAAATTTCAACAACTTTTCAAAAAAAAAAAAAATATTTTCTAAGATCTTTTGAATCAGCAAACTTAAAGAAGGATTTCACTCGACTAAGAGCTACTTATGATCTAAGTAAACTATCAATAACTTAAGAAAACAAAGATTTTTCCCTGGTTACTAATGCAAAATCACACTTTTCAACCAAACAAGAAAATGAAAGAGATTTTTTTTTTTATTTAAATGTTGATAAAGAAAAAAGGAAAAATACCAACAAGTCAAAAACCAAGAAAAAATTTCTGGCCTAATCACAGATCATAAAGAATCACTTCAAGAAATCACACACTAGCAACTTAAAAAAGGACTCTCACACTTGTCTAAAAACCCTAAAGAAAAAAAAAATTATGACAACTTTTAAATGAGAAAAAGCAAGCTAAGGCTAAGATCAATCCTAAGCTACTGACTGCTAAGACAGAGATTCAAAAACCTGAGAGGTATAACTCTCGTCAAGGGAAAGGATGACTGCCTTACCCTCAACAAAAACTATCCTACACAAGCACACTACTGACATTCCAACAACAAGTGTGTGCACGCGAGCTATGTAAAGCCAGAGGGTGTGTACATGTGTGTTGGCCTTATACAGGCCGCGTGTATCTATAAAACTCTGAAACAAAATAAAAATAGACAATCCAAACCAGGAAGAGACCACTGATATTGAGAACCAGGATCTCTTGAAGGCTTAGACACTCTCTTTAACAGAAACAAGGAAAACAATGTAAGGAAAAAATTTGTAAAAAAAAACAATCTGAGATAAGACTGCAAACAACCAAGACTTAGACAGAGTTCCAGAAAACCCCTAAAATTGACTGATTCTAACAGGGAAGAGAATGACTACCTCAAAAAATTTCTCGAATCTACATGCTAATGTTACTTCTTCAGCCAGTGTTTACATGTGGCCTGTAAGAGAGTAGGGCGCGGGTACATGCGTGCAGACCTTATGCAAGACATGTGTACCTCTGTGGGTCTCGAAAAAACATAGTCAAGTAAATAACAGAGATAGATGGTATGGAAGACCAGACTCTCTGATAGCTCAGACTTTGCAGAAACTTCAAAAAACAGGAAAAAACCCAATCTTTTAAAACTACCCAAAAATACTCCTAGGAACCCTAGAGACTTCCCCAGTATGATCACCAATTCTGTTGTGGTGGGAAATCCCCCTACGGACTAGAAAATAGTGTTATATTATGCATGCAGATATGACTGAAAGAAACCTACTTTCTACCTTCATCCCTAGACCTAATCCCCATTTCTTTTTAGCAAATACATGGTTAGACCAACATACCTTTTTCTGGATGTTCGATGTCGATCCTTCTTCGCGCTTGATTGCTTGTTGGCAGCTATCCTCTCAATATTGACTTGCGTACAAAACAAGCAACAAATTACACATGCATTTTACCTACATACTAATGGGTTAGAGATTCAAACATATATTTACTGAACTATGAAGAACTCATATAGTGGGACGGGAAAAGCATTTCTTTATTATTAACTTTAATGAATCAACTTACAATGTCAAGACCGACCACTTCTCCATGAATCCTGATCTTGGGCTCCTCTTCAAATGTCCTCCAACTTCTTTGCTTTGTATCTCTTCTTGCACAAGGATGGCTAAAGGGTTGGGACAATGGGAATGTGCAATTGCGCAGAGTTTCTTTACTCTTATTCTCCTTCTCCAAATGGGACCCCTAACCCTTCTTTTATAGGCTAGAAGAAGCTAGGTATTTGGATGAACCCTCGGCCATGCATGGCCGAGAGTTTCAGTTAACTCACCCAAAGTTGTGTGTTTCGTCGGCAACTTTCCTTTTTTCGTGCTTTTTTCGGTCCATGCGGGTTGTTTTAGGTCAGCTAGCATGTACACGCATGCAGTAATGGAGTAGGGCACGTGGGCCCTTATAAAAGAGGGTTTTTAAAGAGTTTTTTAGCAGTGTTTTGGCAAAGAAAGGATCTGAGATGGCCTGATGCCAGGTAAGCATGTATGGTGCAAATTAGGGTTATAACACTTAGGTACCCATAATTGCACTAGATGTCTATACATGAAGCGAAACTCAATGTCACATATGCTCTCATCATCATAATCACATGACCCTCCTTCAACAATAAAAAATTTCGTGCGTCTACAGAATCTTCTCCTTACCTTTTCAGCTCTAGTTGATCTAGAACTATTAGATCTAGTTGCCCCTTTGTTTTGATTGTTGTCTACTAGGTGTATATAATTTGTAGCAACTTTGTATCTCCACATACTTCACATATATCTAACCAACATCAACCAATGATTGTATTTTTAGCATGGTTCGACATACTCCATCAATTCAATTATAGTTCCATATTTGACCTTTATGTCATCCATGGAAAATAGCCCCAATTCATGTATGGATGATGGAGAAATGCAATACATCCTCCCATTGATGAAGAAATATGTGTCCAATTGAGGTAGTTCCTTAGGTACCCATAATTTCACTAGATGTCTATACACGAAGGGAAAATCAATGTCACCTATGCTCTCATCATCATAATCACATGACCCTCCTTCAACAATAAAAAAATTTCATGCATCTATGGAATCTTCTCCTTACCTTTTCAGCTCTAGTTGATCTAGAACTGTTAGATCTAGTACAATATGTCTCACTTTCTACCTCTCCTAGTATATCTTGATCCTCAGTCGAGGAAGATAGATCTGATAGGTACCTATTTGGTGGTACCTACACTCAATAAAATGAGAAGATAAGTTAGCAAACTAAGTATTTTGGAAGAGATGATGATTGTTTACTTGAAAGTCATGAAATGTGAACTACATTCAAAAAGCATGGTTTAATTAGATATGAAAAAATAAATATGAGCATCAAATCAAGCATGGTGTATAGAAATTTTATGAATCCTACTGTTGATGTTTAGATTCAGACTTAATACTTTCCTCCAATCCCACCGATTTTTTTGTTGGAGGCTTCTTCTTCAACCAAGTCTTCTAGTAGTTCTAGTCTACTCCGAATTTTGAAGGATAACGAAGGTCAGATTCAAGTTTTAATCATATGAAAATCCAAGTAGTATTTGACGACATACTTAGAATCCAATTAAATTTTCAACAACATCCAACCTTGGGCCAACATCATCTCACATCAAATGATTCTCCTCCAATTTTTTCAGGGTAAGGGTAATGGAAAGTGAATTTTGCGTTTTTCTCTATGATGACTTAAAAATTGGTCTCCATACAGTTGTTCATAGTACGTGCTATCCCAAATCTCTATGTGGATATACAAGGGATATATTTGAGGATCTCCCCCAAGGTTTACTATCCCAACTGGTCTATTAGGAATATCTCCCACATTAAATGTATAGATCCATTGCCAACTTGTCAACATGCTATGTTCAATGTAGAGTGTTCTACGGATCCAACAAGAAGCCACAACATAGATTTGCTCCAACTCATCCCAAAATGTAGAAGCCAAGGGGCCTCAACATAGTGTTTCTCCAACTCATCCCAAGAGGCCACAACATAGAGTTGGTCCAATTCTTGTAATATAGGATACACTTTATGTAACGTCCCCGACCACCAACCCCTGTCGGGTAATGCTACCCAAACAACCTTAAACTTTCCTTTACTGCTCTAATACCATTCTTGTGACATTCTCGGCCTTAAACAGTAGGCCAGGCCATGCCACCGAGTAACTTTGCAGAAATAATCACATATAAAACTTAACCGGAAGATAGAGATAGCATCTAGTATTCACACATATAAATATATATCTATCTAACGCAATTAAATA
>ML780613.1:165909-179326 GCA_009831015.1 Picea engelmannii | reverse complement strand
TACAAAACATAATTCATAATTTCAAAAATTTGCGAGTGCTCTGCCCGCATGGCATCTTTAGGCTCCCAAGTAGCATCTTCAGGACTGTAGCAGGTCAACTAGACGTTTACTAGATCTATAACTTGATTCCAGAGCATTTTGACTTTTTTGTCTAATATCTGCATTGGTTGAACCTGAAAGTCTCCCTCTGTCTCTACCTGAATCAGATTCCAATCAATATTAGTATCATGTAAATATTTTTTTTAGAAAAGAAACATGAAATACATTATGCACATTCATGGAAGCAGGGAATGCAAGCATGTATGCAACTGGCCCTATTCTGTCCAATATCTCAAATGGACCACAGAATGTGGATGCTAGCTTTGTAAAAGTACCCAGCTTCACAGAGCTCTTCTTGGGCTTCACTTTTAAAAGCACTGCACGCTCCCCCACTTTAAATTCTCTAGCTGTCATGTTCTTATCTGCATAAAGTTTATGTCTATCTTGAGATGCCTTTAAATTATGCTTAATTCTAACCATCAGGTCTTCCATATCCTTGAGAAATTATGGTTGAAGTACCACTCTTTCTGTTGAGTTGTTCCAACTCACTGGAGTATTGCATTTCCTACCATACAAAGCTTCAAATGGGCTCATTTTCAATGAAGCTCGATACCCATTATTATAGGCAAACTCAACCAAGTGCAAGTAATCTTCCCACTTAGATGGTTTATCCATCACAGACATCCTCAACATGTCTTCAATTACTTGGTTGACTCTTTATGTCTGCCCATATGAATGTGAATGGTATGTTGTGTTAAAGTTTAGATTTCTACCAAATCCTTTAAACAATCCCCTCCAGAAATTTGAAGTAAACTTTGTGTCTCTGTCTGAAACAATTTCCTTAGGTATCCCATGCAACTTAGCAATCTCCCTCATGTAAATTTATTCAATATTAGTTGTTGTATGAGTCATTTTTACAGGAACAAAATGAGCATCCTTTGTCAAATTATCAACCACTACCATGATTGAATCATGTTGTCTTGTTGTCCTGGGAAATTTATTTATAAAATCAATGGTTACCACTTCCCATTTCTTCTATGGAAGTGGTAATGGATGTACAAAACCCATTGGGTGCCTATGCTCATCCTTCACTCTCTAACATTCCATACATATGGGAATGTAATCGACAACATCTTTTTTCATTCCTGGCCAAAAGAATTGGCTTCTTACTGCTGCAATTGTTTTCTGGTAACAGGGATGTCCAACATATGGAACATTATGCATTTCTTTTAATACCAAATTTCTAAGTTCTTCGAAACTAGGAACATAAATTCTATTTTTATGCATAAGTAATCCATCTTCCTTCATCTCATATTCTTTAATTTTATGTTGTACATTTTCTTGCTATAAGCTTTCTTCTACCTGTAGGTAATGTTGATCTGTAACAACAAGATCTAAAATTATGCTATTGAAATCTTATTGATGCATAGTAATGGTTGTAGCATGCATGAGATGTACTCTTCTACTAAGTGCATCAATAACTTTATTTTATTTTCCTTTGATATGCTTGATGTCAAAGTCATATCCACTTAAAAATTCCAAACATCTTGTTTTCCTGGCATTCAAAGTTGGTTTTTCAAAAAGATATTTCAGACCACTATGGCTTGTTCTTAATTCAAATCTCTTCCCCATTAGATAATGCCTCCACATATTCAATGCATGAACAATGGCAGCAAGTTCCAAGTCATGTGTGGCATAGTTTCTCTCATGTTCCTTAAGCTTTCTGGAATCATAACCAATGACATGTCCATTTTGAGTGAGGAATCCTCCAAGTCCTTCCTTGCATGCATCTGTACATACCACAAAACTTTCATTTGGGTCGGGAATCTTTAAAACAAGTGCACTAGTAAGTAATTCTTTCAACAAATTAAAGTTCTCTTCATACTTAGCTCTCCATTAATATTTAATTCCATTCTTTTGCAAAGAAGTGTTGGGATGAACAATCTTAGAGAACCCTCCTATAAATATTTTGTAGTAACCATATAATCCCATAAAAGATATGACTTCTAAAACATTTATGGGTGTTTTCCATCCCCTAATGGATTCAATCTTCTTTGGATCCATTGTTATACCTTGTTCTGAAATAATGTGTCCCAAGTAATGGATTTGTTCTTGGTAAAAATAACACTTACTAATCTTGGCATACAACTGATGTTCCCTCAACACTTGCAATACCAATATTAGGTGATGTTCATGCTCTTCCTATGATTTAGAATAGATAAGTATGGCATACAGGAATACTATGACAAACTTATCCAAATAATTTATGAATATGCCATTCATTAAGCACATAAAGATAGTTGGTTCATTGGATAGTCCAAATGGCACCACTACAAATTCATAATGCCCATACCTGGTTCTAAAGGTTGTCTTATGGATGTCTTATTCCTTGATTCTTACCTGACGGTATCTTGATCTCAAGTCTATCTTCGAAAACATATTTCCCCCTCTTAGTTGATCAAAGAGGTCATCAATTATGGGTAGAGGATATTTGTTCTTCACGGTGGATTTATTGAGCTGTCAAAATTCAATACATAGCCTCAATGTTCGATCCTTATTTTTCACAAAGAGTACTGGTGCTCCCCAAGGTGAAACACTTGGACATATGTACCCTTTTTTCAACAATTCTTCCAACTGCATTTGTAATTATTTTGATTCTGGGGTACTCATTCTATAAGGTGTTTTTGATACCGGGGCAACTCCTGGCACTAAATCAATAGAAAAATATGTCTCCCTCTTTGGTGGAAATCCTGGTATGTCTTGGAATACATCTTCAAATTCTTGTAGTACCGAAACTTCTTCAAGGCTTAGCCCTTATGTATTTTTTGGCTCCTCCACATGGGCTGCATACAATTGACATCCTTTTCTGAACATCTCTTCAGTTGTAAGGCTGAAATATCCGTTATAGAAATGGGTCTTGGAACTCCTTTCACAGTGCTATACTTTCCTTCTTCATCAAGACATGTAAATGTCTTGTTATGACAATATAGGATAGCATGATGTTTTTCCAACCAATCCATTCCAATTAGAATACAATAAGACCCAAATGGTATAATATTTATATCAGCATTATTATTCACTCCATTCAGACTTGTGGAACAACCTCTGATCATCTCAATGATCTTTCTTTTGGTTTCAGTGGCTAGCTGAACCAAACTTGATTTTTCAAGCTTACTTTTCTCCAAATGTAATCTATACACTATTTTAGGATCAATGTAACAATGAATTGCTCTTGAATCAATTAAAATAGCAATAGGATGATTAATGATCTTAGCTTCCACCTCGATCATAATGGATTGGTACTCTACTTGTCGATTATCTAAGGCTACATATATTCTTCCCATGTCTTCTACTGTTGTAGCATCTTGGATGTTGTGCACGGTCTTCACTTTTTCTTTTTTGTGAGGGAAATCCTTGTACAGGTGATCTTCTTTGCATCCCCAACATTTTATTGGTGGTATTCCCATTTTTCCCAAGGAGTCTTCTCTCTTGGATTCATCCTTAGCAGGTTGATCTGGCTGATTTTTATTTGGGATATTTCTATTGAAAGGAGGTTTAAATCCTTTCTTTCTCTGGTCAAACTTCTCCTTCTTCTTATCCTTCCAATATTTTTGCAAAGACTGTCTTCCCTTTCCTTGATCATATAGGTACTTATCCTTTTTTATGGTCTCATTCAAAGTCATGGGTTCATCACATTGAATATTCTCTTTATAAAATGAAGGTAGTCCACTCAAAAACCTTTTTATTTTCAGTTTCTCGTCTTTTATAAATCCCACATACTTTAGCAATCCAAAGAAATTTTTTTCATACTCTACCATGGTCATGCTTCCCAGCCTGATTCCAAAGAACTCCTACATTTTTTTTCATAGAAGTGCTCAGAAAGGAACTCCTTCTGAAAATATTTCTTGAATTTATTCCAAGTGATCCTGCTCTCATTTATTTTCTCAACTTGCTTGAGTTGATCCCACCAGACAACAACTTTTCCATGTAGATGGTAAGTAGAAATTTTGGATTCTAGGTTTGGTGAGTAGTTATGCAATTGAAAATACCTCATGAGTCAAAGAAACCATGCTTCAACGTCATCTTCCCTTTCTCTTTCACCATCAAAGGACGGTGGATTAAACTTCCTCAACTCTCCTTGCAAACTGTCAAATTCATGTCTTGTTCTTTGATGCCTAACATGAGACACCTCTAGACTACTTATGGAATATTCAGATGCATAAAATTTCCTTGTTGAGTAAGGAGGTGAGTGGTGTATATCAGTTCTGCTAGCACTTCTTGAATAACCAACTCTTCTGTAGTTATCTCTTCTTTCGTGATATCTTCCCTCTTCCTCCTGTTTTGTGTTTGATCCATTCTTTGTTTGCCTCTGCAACTGATTTAAGCTTTGCATCACTTGATAATTTATTTGATTTTGTTCTCATATTAGTCTCTCATTGTCTTCTTTGTAGCTATGTACTTCTATCCTCAAGCTTCTCATAGTCTCTATCAATGTTTCTTGCTCCCCTCTGCCCTTGTTCCCATTTGATTATATCTTTGGATTACCAACACTGATATTTGTCCTTTGGCCTCTTTATCATGGATGGAATCTCCCTCTCCTTCTTCCATTTCTTGAATATGTAGTCTTATACTGAAATTATATGTTTATACCCCCTAATTCTGCAAAATGTGCAAGCAACCATTTTGTTAGAATTATGCCTATTATAAAACTTTTTCCAAACAATGCTACAAGTCCTTTTTTCTGCTCAATTCAAGAAGAAATATATTATCATTCTCCAAATTATAACAATTCAATGTTATTCTCCTCTAAATAATATTTCCAACGACTGTACTCTTTCCCCGATCTAATATCTGAGCTGAAAGTTATGGCTTTCCGAAAAAATCACTTTAACCCTTTTTTTTTTTTTTGCAACTGGATCTTATCGAATTATTCCATAGCCCCTTTAAACTGGCACAAAATTTGAATTTTTCATAGGTTATTCCATCAAACCACTTTCCTTGTGACCGTGACTCTAAAACAAAGGCTTATCCACTCTAAGTGGCATTCTTTTAGCGTTTTTCCCTTATTCTTCTACACAGGAGCTTGTTCGAACACAATGTTTGAGGACTTGGTTACTTCTAGTCCCTTCATGCCTATAATTGAGCCCTTTACTTTATCATGAGACCGGCCCTGGGACCAAGTCCTCTAGACTTCGACCTTTAGGCTATTTTCCCATTTCAATATTCCAACTCTCCCGGAGTAAACTTTGTCGAACACTTATATTAACTCCGTTGGTAGATCGGACGGTCAATATTTAGTCTCTCGTTAATTGGATGGTCTCGACTCATTTGGAGGCTTCATGAGATCAACAACCATGACTTAATCAGGCATTGGGATGTATGATTCTTATTCATTTGGGACTTTGTCACTTCGAGACTCTCGAATATTACAACTCTTGAGTGGTTCAACTCCCCCAGAGTGATACCCGTCGAAGCACTTACCCTATCCTTCCACTGTTAAATCGGATAGTCATGAGAACTCCCAAAGAGTCTTAGATCTATGGACCGCGTGAATTCACTACTCCGGGACTCTAGGACATTACAACTCTCAAATTTTTCAACTTCCCTAGAGTGATACCTGTCGAGTGGTCATAAAGTGATGATGACCGCTTATCATCGATTAACCCCTCCACTTGTGCTATCCTTTCACTAGCTTAATCTAGTGACCGAGAAAATTCCCGAAGGAATCTTAGATCGACAATCTTCATGAATTCATGACTTTGTCCTTCAACGCTTTTACTGGTAGAGATGTTGGATAACCCAAGAGGCCATAATCCTAGAGATGACATGGAATGTTGATGTCACCTATGGTGAGATGGACCCATGGTATGTGTGCCACGTGTCACTAAAGAATGAATAGGTTGGGGTCCAAAACGGTACTAAATCTAGGTGACACATGTCCCCACACGACACCCCTACCACATGGCATACAACGCGTCATCAATCAAACGGATGGTCCACATTCCTCCACTCTAGATTTGATGGCTTGTGTGGTTTCAAGAATATGGCTTTACACTCCATGGCTTTGGCACTTCGAAACTTTGACAGTTCAGGGCTTCGACACTTCAATAATATCCTAAGTGGAAAAGTTCCAAAGTACCAAAACTTCATTATCCTTCCACTCTGGATCTACAGCTCGCATTACTCTCAAACTTCCTATCATATCAAATGGCCAATGGAACTTCACGACTTCACATGTTTTCATTCTTCTTCCATGTCTCCAAAAATCACCGAAGCGACAAAGTTCTAGAGTTTTCCATCTCCCGCTTAGATTTGATTAACGACTGACGATCGACTAGTTTGATCTGGCGTTCCTCATTCACCCAACTCCTGATCCAAAAATCTAGAACTCCTTGATTCAATGGCTATGATCGCTCCCGAATTCAAAAGGGAATGGTCACGATTCCATGATCCTTTATAAAGGATATCTATCTTCCCGACGCTCTGGATTCTGCGCAATCTATGCAATGTTATCTCTCCTTATCTTTAAGATCTCGTAGACAAATTATTTCTTAACCATAATACCATGTACAACAATTCCAACCCATACCAGTTTAATGTTTCAACCAGAAGCTCTGATACCAATTTGTAACATACCCAACCACCCCCAGGTCAGGCTACGCTACCTCAAAGCTCATTTATGAACTAAATTCAGATTCTAATAAATTTTTAATTATTCTAGAGGCATGAAATATTCACATGCAAAGATCAAGATTCATGCTACAATATAAATAATTTTTAAACATACCATGCATAGCCATAACCAGCAATCAGGCACATAAAAAATGCACTTCTTAGAGATATTAATCAATACACAACAAAAATAAATGTATAAGCAGAGAAACACATGACATAGATCACTTATCTTTAATAAAATGAATCACCAACTGGCTGCAGACCAAGGATGTTCCACCCAACCATAGACATTGTTGTTACAAGTCTCAACAATAATGTCACCCTTGAGCTAGGGATATGAATCCACAAGGATGGTTCCAAGGTGTCACTCAACTTCCCAACCCAATCAACACTCAAGCTCTCACAAGATTCTCAACACACACAACAATCCAGTGTACACCCGCCCTCTTATATCCAATCCGTACAACCCAAGAGAATGGACCCGCTTCTTTTCCATGCAGTCCCTCAGGCTATCCACCTCCTTTCAAGGATCCAATGAATATGGTCAAGAATCTCCATGTTGGGACTCTCAGGATTCAGAGCTGTGAGAAAAAATTAATACATGGCAAAGCATCTCAGACATGCAGGCATTAATTCATGGCTAGAATACACCAATATTCATTACATCCAACAAAACCATGGCTCCTCTCCAACAATTCGTTTTTCTTTCTCAAGCCAAGATCAAAATGAATGAGGATTGAAAAGTGGGTGAAAGAATGAATGGAGAGATCAGAATGAAGGGTATGGACGATGAACAATGAAAGAGTGAGTGAGAGAATGAACCCCCCAAACAAACCAAAGATGGGTTTATATATTTCTTGGAATTAGAGAACCACGTGTCCTTCCCCCAAGAAGCTCATGTAATTGACATTCTCCATTAAAACAAAAATGGGTAAATAAAATATAAAATAAATACTTATCCCCTCAAACCCCCTCTCTTGTGGAATCATACCCCCCTATAACTCTTGTCCTTGTCTGTCTAGCAGCCATTGATGTATGTATTATCAATAATGATCAAAACATTACATTTCCTAGCACACTGGCCTCTTTTAATTGTTTGGGCACTCTCGCATTTCATAAATTAACAAAATACATTATTTAATATGGGGCTCAAAACCGGGGTATTACATTCCTAATTTTGTAAGTTATCCTCATTGTCTAATGGAGTATTACATTCCTAATTTTGTAAGTTATCCTCATTGTCTAATGGTAAACCAAACCTTGCAACATCCAAGAAGGAAAATTAAACAATAGAGAATCAAACCTTGCAACATTCAAATGCATCATAACAACAAAGAAAACTTTCTATAGCTAATTCCATGAATATATAAAAGATCTCCAACAAATGTTTCAAGGAATGATGGCTTCTCCATTAACATGAAAAACAATTTATAGTGTTTAAGCAAAAGCCTTCCCCTCATTTTGGTTAGGGCATAGAAAGATTATTTATAAGATCTCCACTACATGTACATGCCTAGGGGTCCAATTTAGAAGTATTATATTCAACCCGAGGCATGCTTCCCACTGCTTGATTAGTAAGGAGTACATTTTGTGTGCTTGTGTGACAATGTGTCCTTGTAAACTTTCATGACATACCCTCAAAGATGCCCCTATTTGACACAATTATCAAACTCACAGATTTTTTTATTTTGAGGTTTGGTGACCCAATTTACGATGAGTTAGTTGGGCATGGTTAGAGAGATCCCAATTTATCATGCTCCAACATCGAAAAATAGTATATGATTGACATGGAAACTCCATTATGTTCTCAAAGATGATTATGTCCAATGTTGAAGATATTTCTACATATTTTAACTCATTGGAAATTCCAAATTCCTACCATAAAGTTGACACAAACTCAATTTGATTGCACATCCTTACAATATTCACCCTCAAGATGGAATTTATTTTCAAGGTAAGAATTTAATCTCCAACCTTTGTATTTTCTTGAAAATAGTTGAGAAAGATTTATGTTTCAATCAAATCATATTCCCTAGCACTTAGCTTTAGTGGGATTAGTTGAATACCCATTGAAACATTTTAGAGGAAGTTTCATTCATAATCTATCCTTCTCTCTAAGTCTCCCACTAAAACTTGTAAAATATCCTCCCAAGATAGCTACCATTCAAAGTGATTCTATCAATCCCAAGGTAGAAACAATATATGAATCTTTAATTGTGCCTAATCTACACTTGCATAGAAAATATATGGACGACTTCCCTAAGTTTAATAGGGGTAATGCTATTGTGACTGAAGACCACATTGTTTCTTTCCAATATTATGTATACTATCTTGTTTTTTAACATGATGGCATATTTATGTTGAAGTTTTTACACTCTTTGGAAGAATATGCTAGAGCATGGTTTAGGAACTTGACAATAAAGGTCATTTCAACCTAGCAGCAATTCCTTGAGTTTTTCTTGCATCATTAGGGTGGTAATAAGGAATGATATTGTTTTTTGAAGGATTTTAAATCAAAAGAAGAATGCATGAAAGAAACAATATCATCAGAAAAAGATAGAATAAAGTTCAAAGGAAATGGAGTAAGAATCATGATATCTCTAGACCCCAAGGAAGTCAAATCTTGGTGGATGAAGAAGTAGACATTAGAAAATTATACCAAGTTATACAAGAAATAAATGAGGATGTCAAATCTAATGCTACAGGAGAACTACATTTAGGAACACCCTTTTTTGTGGGATAGAATTTATATATTGAAATTTATGAATGGAAGATGGAGAATTATGAGTCTAGAGAAAAGGATTGTTCAACCATTGAGGCTATACCTGGGGATAGCTTCAAAAATTTCTTCTCAACAAAATCCATACCAATTGCCTTTGAAATAAATATTACACAATATCCCAACCTAATCCCCATAGGCTCAAAGTCAACTAATTCCCCCCATTAAGATTTAAAGAACGAAAATCACTTGCCATACATGTTGTTGGAGTGTCTAAATTGTTGGAGAACAAGGTCAACTACAAATATTGGTACAATATTTTACATTATATTTTTTTATGTTGGTGGAGTACTCATGATCATTAACTATATACCTGGACCACAACAATATTTGGAGGAAGAAAATTTATAGCAGTTGCTCAAATAAAAAAATTCAAGCATGGATTCAACCCTAAGAGACATATTGATGATTGTCACTTGTAGATGTTGGAGGGTGTCCACCTTTTTCATTTCTCCTTCAACACATTCTCAAATTGTTTCCTTCCATCCTTGAACAATTCTTTCATTTCATAACATTTTAGTTGTCTTTTATGCAAGCAAGATTCTCTCGTGCTACTAGCACCCACTAGGAAGAAATCCACACCAATATTATTTTCAACATAAGCTTGTTCTCACACTGGCAATGATGCCAATGTTAAAACTAGGGTTTTAACTACATTTCACAAAAGGATTACTAATTTTGGAGAGACATTTTTAGCAACAAGAGGAGATACATTATTGATTTTGATGGCATCCCACGGGTTTGGCCAGATCATTAGGCTCCTCTGCCTATATCAATGTCCAATTAAAATCCTGGACCCTTGAATATCTCCACTGATCTACCTCTATCGGACGGGGTTTCATTCCTCTGCCTCTATCAGATGGAGTTTTTCTCTCTGAACCTGCCCTAGATATCGAACAATGTATGTTGGGGAATCAAGACTGGTTTTTCTCCTTGCTCCTTAGACAGGGTTTTTCTCTGGGTTTTGCTCAGCTACAGTGGGCGCCCGATCATCACCATATTTTTATTTGTAATATTGAATGGGCGCGTGCGGGTTGATTATAAGTTTGAAATTTGTTTTGTTTTTTGATTATTTTTTTAATTTAATTAATACATATTATATATATATATATATATATATATATGAAATTAATTAATATTAATTAACCTTTGTCAAAACTGGTACAGACAAGGGGGATCTGACTATTTAATTAAAACAAAGCATTGTTATGGTCCCTGGGGATGCTAACACAATGTGATTTATGCCTAATGCTCTACATGTCAAAGTAAAGAAATTCAACCAAGCACGGGTAAACGATGGGAGTAAGTATGAATCTATTAAGGTAGCCAGATGCTTCGTCATCTAGTTAGTGATGCCCATGAATGGATTAATGAGATTCCCATTATCCCAAGCCACTATATAGAAAAATGACAACCAAGGGAACGAGCTTGGAAAAAATAGCGGGGAAAGAAGACGTTGTTGAGCTTGACTCTAGTCTGACTTTGTGAAATGACTTGAGAGCTATAGAATAAGTGGGACTTGTTTTTAGTGCAAATGAAATACCACTACATTTAATGTTGTTTTACTTATTTCTTGGGGTAGAGATGGGGAATTGCACATATTTTAAAATATAATGCACATTTCCTCAAAGTGAGATCATTGATGGAAATGGTCAAGAGCTTATTCTTCACGCACTCGATGGCAATGAGTTTAGGAAACAAGCACAAATTGAAAAAATTTCAACGTTGGCACATGGTATATGGTTGATATGCATGATTTATTCCCCCCACTTGACCATAGAAAGTTCCTCAAGACAACCATCCCCTATGCATAAGAACCTATAATAGTACCCACATTCTTCTTAGAGGCAAAAAGTTACCTCTAAAGTGTCTTTGTTGTGGTTTGAGTTCATGTTAATGGATAATGAGCCTTAGATATCCATTTATGGTGTAAGGCCCTTATTTTCCTCCATTGATTATGGTCAAGGCTCTGAGACCCATCCTTACTATGAAAAAACTCCTAATCACACCCATATTCCACTTGTATGCCAAATGTCCACTTTAAAGGGTCTATGTTGTGGTTGAAGGCCTTGATTGTGGCACATTAGATCAATAATATTAATTTGTGGAATAATTCCCTAGATTTCTCCCCCGAACCATAGTATGAGACCCACCTTTCATGCAAAAAACCTTCTAATTGCACCCATATCCCACTCTAAGGATATTGACCTCCCATAGAGGGCATGTTTTGTGGTGTGTAGCCTTGTGCATGGACATTGGTCCCTAGAATATTGATATAGGTCCTATGGGCCTCCCCAACCATTATCAAGGCCTTTAGATCCATCCCTATTGTCTAAGGAAGTATAATAGCAACCATGTTCCACTTGAAGGATAAATATCCCCTTTAGAGAGGCCATGTGCTAGTTTGAAGCCTTGTTCTAGAAGCTTCATTTGGAGCTCAAATTCCTTTTTTTCCTTCCCTTACAATGGTCAACTCCCTAAAACCCATCCCTCATATGCAAAACCTCATGAGAGCACCCATATTACTATCGGATTCCAACTAT
Source organism: Picea engelmannii (assembly GCA_009831015.1). Taxonomy (NCBI): domain Eukaryota; kingdom Viridiplantae; phylum Streptophyta; class Pinopsida; order Pinales; family Pinaceae; genus Picea; species Picea engelmannii. The sequence goes on along the minus strand of ML780613.1, from coordinate 167,290 downwards.
CTCCATTAGAGGGACTATGTACTGGTTTGAGATATCGATCATGGCTTAAAGATTCATTTTCTCTTTTTCTAAAAATAAAAAATTATTTATATAGAAACAAAAAAAAATTCATAAGATGAACTTAATGAAATTTCTATTCCATTATAAAATGAAAATCACATTCTTCAAGTTCTCAAAGAACTATATAATTAAAATCAAGTATATTTGCATATTGCACTTCCACACGATTAAAGTCACGTTAGTAATGTACATTTAATTTCTTGCCCTTTATAAAATAATCCTTAAGATTTTCCTTTACTCTTATTCATTTTAAATTCTTTCCACCCCTCTAAAAATGGATCCACAATAACTAAATGTGAGTTGGAAGGTGGGAGGTTAGAGTTCTTAGAAAGAACCAGTGCTTTATTTGAATTGCATGTATTAGTTTTATGATGTATTTTTGTTCCACCTAGAGGAGTGTTAGATATCACAACCTCCCTCAAGGAGGAGAGTCTTGTATCCAAATAGTCTACTTTATCCCTCGAGCGAGAAAGGAGTGGATTCCCCAATTGGTACTTTTGGGACATGATTTACCTAATTTTGATCAAGGTTAGTATCTGACCTTGATTCCTCTATAAAATTCCATCTCTTTGGTTTTGATTTGGTTCTTTTTTCCTACAAGGATGAACTCGAACATGGGAACAAGTGGCTTGTAAATGTCTTCTAAGATGACATATCCTACACTTGAATGACATGTTCTCATAATCCAAGACATGTGTGTATTTAAAATTCTTCCATCTGAGAATCTTTTTGTTTGAAAGACCATTACAAAGGTTTATCTCAACACAAATGTGTGAATATGTGCATAAAACCACTACAACTTTCATCAGATCTCATTTTATGTAAGTTCCTAAAGCATTCCCATTATCCTAAAAATTTGATAAATACTAGAAAAAATTATGGAAAAAATAGACCTTTCTAACTAGGTAAAGAACATAAAAATAAATCTAGAAGTAAAAACTTATAGAAAAATTAGTAACATAATATTTTTTAATGTGAAACTCAAAACACATGTTATTAGTATGTACATGTTTCTAAAGTGTGTGCATGTTCTATAATGCATGTGCTTTATTTGAAATTCATTTAATTTATGTGCTTTATTTGAAATTAATTTTTTGGGCTCCTCACCTCACCAACTTGTTTGCATACTTAGTTGCTTGGGATTTAGCTTACTTGGTTTCTTGTGATTTAGCTTCTACATAGGCCTCAATGGTTTGGGCTACAAAAACAATGAAACCTTCATTATTATGGATATATTTCAATATAGTCATTTCTCACATTATTTTTTAATAGGTTACACAAATCTATCACTAAAGTAACTAGACACACAATGTATAGACCC
>ML780613.1:122082-141155 GCA_009831015.1 Picea engelmannii | reverse complement strand
ATTTCTTTACTACAACACTAGTGCTTTTGGAATTGAGCATATATAGTGCGCAGCTATCTTTGAAACAAAAGACTTCCCTGGGTTGATAATTTATGTTTCACTTAGTTGTTTGAAATTAATTGAGCAATTATAGTGACCAACACATATCTACTTTCTCACCTTCTAGTCATTTGTTGGCATCGACAATAGGATTTTATTCCCACAAAAACTGATATGTTTACATTTGTTTTTTGCATCCAACGATTAACAAATGCTTGCAGAGCATCCAATGGAAACATTGAGTTCCTTCCAAGAAACCTGAACTGGACTGTGACTTCCATAACATACCCGAGAGTTGTACTTTAGCATGGGTAGCTTGGGTTCAGGCTGACTAGAAGGACGTCCAACATCTTATCTTCCTCCTCCACCTTACCAGGGACAAGTACCAGTGACCAAAGGCTTAAATTATGTGTCTTTAGTTGTTATTTTCAATTGGTGATCTGATACAATTGCACCTTAGGGAGGAGTCTTGAATGTCCCTCTTTCCTTGGGATTGAGCTAATGGTGTTTGACAGGTACATTTCTTTCGTGACGTGATGGTGAACACCTTCCCCTGACATCTGTAACCTATATGGTTGGTTTTCTTCTCCCTTATGGAGCTCTTGATCAGGTGGTTCATCATTGATGACCTTTGACATCGACACAACCTGTAGTTTTCTAGGCTAACTCTTGTAGGATGGGATTTCTCTTTGGTTCTGAAGTCCTTATAAATGAACTTGACTCTGGTCGATGAAGATAGTTGAAAGGTTGAAAGGATTTTTATCACACAATGGAATCTGTAAATGTCTTAGGGTTCACATGACTATGTGTGCCTTGGACATGGTTTTGAACCTTTCTCAGTGATAAATAATAGTGAGAGAAATATTGGGACATGAGGCCAACTGTCATATAGTACATCGAACAGTTCCCAACTATTATTTCAGAGTGTGAAAGTATCCATCATCCATATGCAATATATTCCCTTTCATCTTTGTGTGTCCTTGCAATGTTTTCCCACATGGTGTTGGCTCCTGTGAAAGGATCCCTACGTCGATGGTAGCAAGATGCTCCAAAGAGTCCTAGAGAGAAAAGGAATGTGTAGAGGCCATACATGGAAAGTTTCATGACAACCATCAATATCGACTCAATACCTATAATGCGGAAAAATCCATGACGTCAAATGGGTAACCAAATGCGTAACTAGAAAGTTGGTAACCAGACACTAGAGGAATTCAAAAAAGTATTGACCAGGTGAGCGATTAACCGAAAAAAGGTGGACATGTGTTAAACTTTTAGTGACGGTGACAGGTAGAGATGAAATTACGGGGAAAAAGGTACAAATAGATTTTAACAACCCACGTGATGACGCTAGGGCACAAAATGTGAATTTTCAATAGCATTAAGTAAGAAAGAATGTGATTGTGACCTCCCTGGACACAAAGTGAATATCTGGATTGGATTACTTGGAAATGAAAATAAATCATTAAAACACATAAACATAGAACACGTCACCATGTATTGATAGAAAGTAAAACGGATATAGAAATGGAAATCCTACTTACTAACACACACGTGAAACTAGGAATGTAATGGAACTAAAATTATGTTGCAGATAGGTAGGGCTTCAGGCATGAGCCATTCACCTAGCTAGGTCGAAGAATTCCATTGATTTGTGTTAATTTGATAGCTCTAGAATCACATATTCCTGCAATGATAAAAGGTCTAAGAGCACAAAATCATATTTATGATACGTGTTGTCATATAAGAGCACAAAATCACCCTAGACAAATGATTTATGCTTTATATGGCGATCATGCCAGTCCTTTTTTTGGGCTTTCTCCACAGTCTGGTGAAAATCTGCTAATAACCTAGCTTCCTCAAGTTCCATCAGTTCCTCCACCCACACAATAACAAATTCATCATCGGTCATTTTGGTAGCTTGTAAAATGAATATATGTGGGTTTAGAAACTTAGTTGGAACCACCTCTTCTTGACCATGTACCATTTGAAACGAGGTGTACCTATTTAATATCTTGGTGGTAGTCTGATATGCCCATAACACAACGAAAATTCCCATAACACAACAAAAATTCTTTCATCCCAGTCATCCTGATTTTCACAACAAACTTTAGTCAGCCCATATCCATTATTTTATTGAATGATTCCACTATTTTGTTAGCATGTGGATGACAGGGACTTCTCTTATGATGTTGAATAAAAAAATTTATAGTCAGGGTCGTTATAGTTTCACTACGAAAGTGGGATTCTTGTTCACTAGTCAAGCTCTGAGGACAACCAAACCTGGTAATGACATTCTCAAAAATAAATCATGTTGTGGTGGTCATAGAACAATCCTGAACAACCTCTACTTCATCCCAATGAGTGAGTTAGTCCATTATCTTAATGATATATCTAGCCTTGGAATGCCTATATGTAGGATTTATCAGACCGATGAAATCAACAACCCATTTTTCAAAATCTTGTAGTGCATGAATAGGGTGAAGTGGAAACTCATTGCAGCAGGATGGTTTTCCCACCCTCTGATAGACATCGCAAGCCTGATCATATTCCTTATCATATTTAAACATCATCGGCAACCAGAGTCCTGCCTATATCATTTTTTGAGCGGTTGCCTTTCTGCCAACGTGTCATCCCACAACTCCACCGTGACATTCCCATAGGATATCGTGTCTTTCATGGTATAACACACAACATCACAATATATTATCCAATCCCAATTTGTAGAGTTGGTCTGCAATCAGTTGATAATCTACTACACAAACCACTAGGTTCCTCTTATGGGTTGCAGAATATCATTCCAGCATAGTACACGTAGTAAAAAATAGGGAAATATTAGATAAATAATCAAGAATAGCCTCAATACAAAATATATATGCATTCGAAAGTTGATCATCTGCAAGTCCACCACTTTATCCATACTCTAATCTCGACAAGCGATCTCACCCCACATTGATTTTGTCAGGATTGACAATAACTTCAAATGAGAAGTCCTAAAACAATAGAAACCAACTACAAATACAACCTTCTAACACATGTTTGTTCACCAAATAATTTAAAGAAGAATGGTCAGTAAAAAACTTAAAATGGCTTCCAAGTGAATAATTCCTAAACTTTTGTAAAGCATACACCATAGTCAAACCTTCCCTTTCAGTTGTGGTGTATTTGCATTCATCTTGTGAAAGTTTGAAACTGAAAAAGCATATAGGATGGTCCAAGCTTCCTTCCCTGGTTATGTAACAATAACACCAAGCACAATTGTAGAGGCATCAATATGTACATGAAATTCAACCTATCGGTTAGGATAAGTCAGAATGGGTGTAATGCTCAATTTATCTTTTAGCAGGTCGAATGCATTATCACGGTCCCAAGTCCACCAAAACCCTTCTTATTTCTTGAGAAGTTGTTCCAGGGGTTTTTTTGTGCTCGCATAACCCTTGATAAATTGGCGGTAATATCCAATATGGTCCAGGGCCGTGCGCAACTTCTTGATAGAGGTAGGGGGAGGCATATTAAGAATAACTACAATTTTTGCAAGGTCGACTAACACTCCTTCCCGACAAACAATATGTCCTAATAGATTACCAAATGGTACACATAAAATACATTTGTGTAGATTAAGGGAAATATATAACTGTCTACAATGATCCAACATTAATCATAATAGCCCAATGTGATCTTTAAGTAAGTTGTATACAGCCCAATCATCTAGGTAGACCTCTAGGAACTTATGAATGAAATCGTAGAATGTTGCAATGACTATCTGAGAAAACATTGTTGGGGCATTCTTGAGCCCAAAAGGAATAACATTGTAGGCAAATGATCCCCACTCATTAGTGAAGTTAGTCTTCTTCTTATCGTCCTCGGTTATTCGAACTTGGTGATATCCAGAAAATCCGTCTGTAAAAGAATATGCCTCATTTCCTACTACTTGATCCAATACCTCGTCGCTAAAGGGGGTAGGAAAGGGTTCATGTACAAAAGAAGCATTCATTCTTCCGTAATCCACAAAAACTTGTATATCATTCATACCTTTCTTGGTTTGTATCACTATAGGATTGATTCATTCAACCTTACTAACAAGGAAAATAAGCCCAATTGTGAGCATCTTATCAATCTCCTTCTTCACTTTCTCTTTAAATTTGGGATTTAGCCAATATGGCCTATGCTTGAATGGTATTGAATCAGGATTTAAATCTATCCTCATTTACCCTAAATCTCCCTTAATACCTTTTAATTCTAAAAAAAAAAAATAGGAAACAGATCCTCATATTCTCGCAACAGATCTTGTATCTCTATCATGGTTTATTCATCCCAATAGTCCCTAATCGAGGCTAGCTTAGGGTGCTCATTAGTTCCTATATTGACTTTACTCAACTTCAATGGTTTGGTATAGGAACCCTAAACATCATTTGGGATAGTATCTTTAACTCCCCTAGACCCTTCAGGTTCCTGAAATGTCAGATGCCTAAGTTCCTCTAGGTCATCGAGATATTATGGATTTCTCTCGATAGTAAAACAAATCGTAGGTAGTCATGCAAGAGATGGGTAAAGAATATCATGAATGAGGGAATAATGTTCAAGACAGACAGTAAGAGGATGTATAGACTTAATATTTTCATAAAATAGTATTTCCTTTATCTGTTGTAAAGCAATAGTGATTTCAAGGGACTTACCTAAGAATAAGTCTTGATATGATTGTCGTTGAAAAACTTCTCAGCAAGTCATTTGGCATCGAGCTTCCTCATGTATGTACCAAGTAGTTGGGATCTATCCCAAGGAATGAATAAACTCATGCACCCACAATTAAGAAGGTAGTTTCACAACTTCCCATACTTGAATACAGTGTGCAACATGCTCACTTAGATCTCAAATCCCATCATATAATTCCAAATTTGGCTGGTCCAAACTCAGCAAAGTAAGTTATGAAGAGGAAATACAGTGATACTAGATGGCACACTTTTCTTCACCCCAGGAAGATAAAGTATGCTTATGTGTGGCCCCCCATCTAGCTGAAGAGAGTCATAATGCAATATCCAATATAAGAAGTATTTGTTTTGGCGCAACCTTAGCCTCTACTTCAACTAGAAAAATAGCCAAATTGGAAGTGCCATCATACACAGGGTGTTCTATAACCTCATGTCCAATCCATCTTGATTCTCTGATAGTCACGCAACGTCGTGAAAATTTCTCATATCTTCCCTGTTGCCAGTGGTCAAGAAATACCTCTGAATATTCACCTGCAAATTGAATATTGCGCCAACTTACTGAACCATCTGCAATTGGTTTAATATAGTCTTCTCACTGTCCGAAAATCAGAGTATAGAGATATCTAAGTAATCCTCTTCCATATTCCCCTATACCATATTTGTATGGTGGGGACCCTGATACAGTTCTAATGGTTAGGTGACCTTCATACCATCTGTTTCAAAAGACATGATTTATTTATTAAGGTTGATAACAAAAAAGTTCTCATAATCCCAATCAATACCCAATAAATATGGGTAGGCATCCTTCTTCCCCGTTATTTCTATAAACTTCGAATCGACCATTGTCTCGACTCCATCTAAGTCCACTTCAACATTCTACAACTTCCCAACAGGATATATACAATATTGATTGGTCATCCGCAATTGAATTGGCGAATAGACCAACTTGGTATTACCCATGGATTTCCAAGTCTTGTTCAATAATATGTTGATGTCAGACTCCATATTGAACATAAAATCACTAATCTCATAGCCATCAATGTGATTATTCAGTCTAAATTCCCTTCTTGATCGTTGCTTCCTTCTCAGTACTCTACCTGTAGTTCTCTCTAAAAGGTTAGCAACAACCAACTCTTATGGGTTCTCTTCAACCTCTAAATCCCCCTTGAGTTTGGTCTACAACTCCTTGAGAGTTGTTCATCATCCAGAATTTCATAAAGTAAGCGGAGCCACAACTCAATAGTTTGTTGGGATCTCACTGGAATATCCTTCTATGCAACTAAACTTTCTACAAGTGTAGGTTGAATCTCACGGCTTAAATCTGCAGGTATTGGTATTGCAGGATTAGGAATCCATTAGAATATCTCAACAGTGTCCTTAAAGAATTGTTTTTGCCTAAGGGGGTCATATCTAACATCTTCTGGTACCACCTTGTGGATATTAATTTGAGTCGAATTGACAACATCACCACCAATCTTTGTTCCTCCTCTAGTAATAATATTTATAATGGGTGTCTTTTCTCCAACGAGAGGTCGGGGCTCTAAATTGATCAAATTAACACCTTGTTTCCTTGCATGACCCTCCTACTTCGCAATCAACTCGGGACAATCATCGGTTGCATGAGTGTTTTTTCTACAGTGGAAACACCAAGAACGTCTCGTAAGAGGACAGTATCGAGTGACATGTCCCTTCTCATCACAATTCTAACATAGCGATGGCCCTCTTCCTCTATTTTATCCACCTCTGAAGCCTCCACCACCCCTACATCCTCCTATAACACCTTGAGGAAATTCATCAACCCTGAATGTAGACCGATCTAGTCTATACACAAGTGCATATAGAGCATGATGTTGTTTAGGGGTGTGATTAGGGGGCCCACAGAACTCATAGTAAAGTTTGTTCGAGAGAGGGGTGTATTTTTGGAGGATTGGGAAATGTTGAGGGTGTTTCCCATGACTTCAGAAGATTTCACAATAGTCATTATTATGAGAACCTTTATGGTTTGGGAAGGCATGGTACTATACAAGACCATATAAAGGTGCAGCCGTTGTAACTTGCACAACTCTCCTCGATGGTCTCACTGGTGGGGGAGCCATAGGTTGTGGAGGCGGTCTTGCACCCCATATTCTGGTACATTTCATCATTGTAGGCCCCTCTACTGAAGATATCTCTACCTATACTGAAGAAAATTGTGTTGGAATAAATGTACAAAGTTGGAAAGAAGTGTTGGAATAGTAGTCTTTTCTAGTTCATCTGATCCAAAAATCCTTAGATGTTAATTTATTTCTTAAGTACACATAAACATCCAACTTGATTCAAAAAATATGATCGTCTTGACTTTTTGAAAAATAATATGAATTCACTTACTTGTCCAAAACCTCATTAATGATGAATAATTTGCAAGAAACTGAGTGAAATAGAAACAATAAAAATAAGGCACATTACACAAGTTGTTAACAGAGTTCACCCATGTTGAGATATGTCTCCAGGTCCGCTTCCAAATGAGAGACCACTTTGTTAATGCTCAAATGCTTGATACAATAATGACTCTAACTTGTGTTCTTACAATTAACTTCTTATTTGATGCTCAAACTCAAAAACAGATGGAACCATTGAATTACTCTCGAAATTCTGAGAAAAATGAGTATAAACACCCTATAATTTCCTCAAAGAACACTATGGCACACAAAACGATGCACTAGCAAAATCTTACTACCCTTGGGCACAAATTTTGATGCATACACCTCTACAAATTGGAACACCTTTTCATGTATCCAAAAAAAACAATGTGTGTGGCTCATTGGTTCAGGCGTTGATTTGAATAGGGGAGTTCGGGGGGTCGAACCCCACCCGACCCTCCTATATACCTAGATTGGCACAATTTATGAACTTAAATCTGATTCCATTGGCATTATTTAACAACCAATATACATGGCGTGTTGGTTAAGTGGTTGGGCCATCAACCCAGAGGTCATGGGTTTGACCCCGACCGATGCCCATTTGTGGTATATTATGTTTAATTCCTTTAAATGTAGAACCTTTTCTTAACCATAAAAAGTGCCTTGATATCCCAATTGGTTCGGGCTTGTAGTTAAGTCATTGATCTGACTGACGGAGGTTATGGATTTGAAATCATCAAGCCCCAAAATATTTTGATACTCTTAACCAATATTGGCCAATCAGAGAGTGCCATGTGACACTCTTTGATTGGTCCATGCCACCTCAACCGTACACCTGTCACCATGTCGTGTCATTTGTATGATGTCACCTGTCATATCCCATGTCATTGTATGGCCTTCCACATGTCACCCTTTCAGTGGTGCCACATGGACCATATGGTTGCCATGTCATCATACAGATGACATGTTGCACATTTGTATTCATTCAACTAGGTTCCAATTTATCCATTTCCCAGTGACACATGACACTCTATCATGCTACCACATCACCATGCTAACATCATCATAACATTATCCTCTGCCAACTCATTTGTATGGATGATCACCATGTGTCAACTTGTGGGCCTACCACATAGCATCCCCAATTTTCCTTATGCCTTGTTTTTCCAAAAAATTTAAAAGCCATAAGTTTCTCATACGAAATTTGTTTGAGGTGATTCATGTGTCATTGGAAAGCTCTCATCAAGCTCTACACAATGAAGTCATTTTCAAGAGCATTTGAGATGATTAATTTTTTAGCAATCTTAGATCTACTTGGATCATGCCACCCCATTGGAAGCCTTTTGGACCACCAAAAGTATGGATTACTCAACAACTAAGTGAGGATAAATCTCCCTCACTTTCCTAATCTCGATCTATCTTGCTTTGCTTGGTTTTATCCCTTTAAGACCAAATTGAAGATACTCCACATCACCCCGTTGTGAAAACCTGATTCTTTTCTCAAGGATAAAATCTTCCTATAGCTCATCTAAGTACTCAGGAGAAAAATCATCAACTATCGGAACCTGAACACCTTCATCTTTATCCATAATCATAAGAGGCTCATAAAGTTTCAAATTCTCGACATTCACTACTGAATACATTTGCATATAATATGGTATATCTAAACGAAAGGAATTAGTACCAATCTTCTCTAGAATATTAAATGGACCATACTAGATTGGTTTGATATTTTTATCTTCACCCTTCATTATGTCCTTGCTGATATGTAACCATACTTGATCACCAACTTGGAACTAATGATCAACCTTATGCTTATCATGCCTCACCTTGTACTTGACTTGGATTTTCTCCAATTGTTCCTATATTGCCTAATGTACCTATTGGATCCTTAGAATGAATCTCTTATATTTGTCAACATCATCTTGTCCATCCTCTTTGATCACTTCTCAGAAGGGAAAATCCATAGGTGATTTAGGAAAGTATCCCAAACATACCTCAAAAGGAGATCTCATAGTAGAAGAATACATGGCACAATTATAGGCATGTTGTACATAGTGCAACTGTTCATCCCATAACTTAGGATGTTTACTGCAATATCCTCAAAGTAAATGTACCATTGTCCTGTTCACCACCTCTATCTATTCATTTGTATGTGGATCAAAAGTCATGTTATTATTTAATTTAGTGTCCATCAACTCCCACAAACTAGAACAAAACTTCCCCAAGAATCGAGAATCTTGATCAGGTACAATAGATGTAGGCATCCCAAAATGAACCCAAACATTAGCAAAGAACAAATGTCTTTCTGTTCAGTTGTGACTTGCTTCTTGCAAGGCATTAAGATACACATCTTACTGAACCTATCAAATATGACATACAAGTAATCATGACCTGTTCTGGACATCGAAAAACTCCCTATAAAATCCATAGACACACTTTCCCATGGTTGAGAAGGTACTGGAAGTGGTGTATATACCCCCAACTTTTTGTTGCTATTCTTACTTGTGGAACACAACACACATTCTTTTACATACTTGGAAATGGTTTCATTCATTCGAGGCCAATAACAATATATTTGCAACTGTGCTACTCTCTTTCTTATCCCAAAGTCACCAAAAATGAGCGATGTATGGGCTTCCCTGATTACACTTTATCTTTCATCCCTAAGTATGAAAATATTTCCAAGATGATATAATAAATTATCATGCACATGATAATCCAATTCTTCATGTATATTTCCATGAGTTATTTCTTCATATACATCTTTAAAATCATTATATCTAGCATATTTTTCAACAAAGTTTTCATGAGCTAAAGAATTATGCTTTATTATTGTAGATGCATTGACTATCAGTCTTGCTAACATATCTGCAACCTTATTATGAATACCCTTCTTATACTTAATTACCAAATGACATTGTTCTAAGAAACCCATACACCTAAAGTGTCTTGATTTTTGTAGCTTGGTTTGTGATTGAAAATAATGTAATGGTTGATGATTTGTATGAATTATTTGTTGGGTATGTGTTATATTCTTTGCATGTGTGTGTGTGTGGGCGTGTTAGATTCGACAACTACGTCTGATGATCCCTCTAGTAGTTCTCTTTGTGTCGTGTGCGTCACGCGCTTTCCTAGGGGGGTCCCAGGGGGGGGCAGGTATGCCCCCCCTAGTTACGCGCAGCGTTCGGGGCAGCACCCCAAAATTTGTTTTTGGGCGGTTTTTGCTATTTTTAGCGAATTTCTAAATTAATCCTGGATTAAGGGATTAGGGTTTTGGTATCTACGGAATACCTAAAAACATTGTATATATTCTATGGTGAATGGTGAAATTCGAGATAATGAATATAAGAAATGTTTTCCCGGTTGAGGGTTTTCAGTATAAAAATCTATGTGTACTATGTGTATGAGCCATTGATTAAATTTTGTTTTTCTTAAGAATCTATATTCATTTATTTACTTCACAGGTTTAAAACTTACATGTGGTATCAGAGCTCATTTTTGGCTTCAGAGGGACGCCTTTGTTGTTGAGGGTTTGGCTCGGTCTTGATAGATCAAGTTTATCTTGGGTCTATGATAAGCCTGGGTTTAGTGGGAGCTTTTGCAGTGGTGATTTGAGTGCAGAAAGAGGAATGGAAAGCTCTTCTAGAATCGACATAGAGAAGTTCAACGGTAAAAACTTTGATCTATGGAAGTTGAAGATGGAGGACCTTCTTGTATACAAAGAACAATGGATCGTTGTGGATCCCAGTACACAACCTAATGGTACACCGTCTACTAGAACACTAGATACTAGTACACAACCTACTAGTACAAAAACTACCAGTACACCACCAACTGGTATGTCGAAGGAAGATTGGGAGAAGTTGGAAAGAAGAGAAAGGAGTACTATTCGACTCTGCCTGGAAGATTCGGTGTTGTTGAATGTCTCAGGAGAATCTAAGCCAAGGAACTATGGGATAAGTTAGGGAATTTGCATCAATCAAAGTCCCTGTTAAAAAAGTTTTTTCTTCAAAAGAAGTTGTATCATCTTAGGATGGAAGATGGAGATTCTATGACAGAACGTCTAAATGCCTTTAATACTCTGGTAAGTCAACTTGTCTCTGTTAATATTACGATTGCAGAAGAAGATAAGTGTATTACATTGTTATGTTCTTTGCCAGACTCTTGGGATAATCTGGTTGTAGAAATAGGTAGTACCACTCAATCTACATTGAAGTATGAGGATGTAGTTGCATCCTTGTTATCTGAAGAGATGAGGCGGAAAATCATGGATGGTCATAGCACAGATGCCTTATTTGTAAGAGGTCGTACCCAAGATAGGAATCCTGGTAAGTCTTCGGGGGGGAGATCTAAATCTATAGGTAGATCTAAGTCTCCAGGAAAATCTTTGAGGAAATGTTGGAAGTGTGGTAAAACAGGGCATTATAATAAAGATTGCAAGTCTAAGAAGGTTGAAAAACCAAAGGGATCTGATAGTACCTCTTCTACAGAGAAAACAACCTCCACTAAAGAAGGAGGTGATGTTTACCTGGCATCTATAGGTACACATGTAGACCATGATGTATGGTTGATAGACTCAGGTGCATCATACCACATGACTCCTCACAGGGAGTGGTTCTCTGAATATGAAAAATATGATGGTGGTGATGTATTCCTAGGAGATGACTCAACAGCAAAAATCATGGGATGTGGAAGGGTTAAGTTGTTGCTAAAATATGGAAGGATTAGAACACTCCTTAGGGTTCTTCACATTCCAAAACTAGCCCGGAGCCTAATATCTGTAAGCAAGTTGGATGATGCAAGAGTGAATATTGTATTTGGAAAGAACACTTGCAAGATGGTACGAGGATCAATGGTGTTGATGAGGGGAGTTCGGTGTGGAACTCTATACAGGTTGTTGGGAAGCACTTATACTAATGGTTGTAATAGTTCTATTGTCCCTGAGCAGAGAAATGAAGGAGACAAGACCAATACTATCTCAGAAAATAACACCATGTTGTGGCATCAAAGACTGGGGCATATTGGAGAAAAGGGCCTTCGAACACTACACCATAAAGGTATGGTTGAAGGTATGTCTAATTGCACTCTAGATTTTGATTTATGTGAACATTGCATATATGGTAAACATAATCGAGTAAGATTCTCATATGCTGCTACAAGAGCAAAGGGGATCTTAGAGTTGATACACAGTGATGTGTTTGGACCTATTCTTGTTCCATCCCTAGGTAAATCTGTGTATTATGTTTCATTCATAGATGATTTTTCAAGGAACACATGGATTTATTTCCTCAGAAAGAAATATGAGGTATTTGATAAATTTAAAGAGTTTAAGGCTCTGGTAGAAAATAAAACAGAGAAGAAAATAAAGGTATTGAGAACATATCATGGTGGAGAATTCTGCGAAAATGAATTTGAAGAATTCTGTAAGAAGTGTGGTATAGCAAGGCAGAAGACTACTCCATGCACTCCTCAGCATAATGGAGTTGCAGAAAGGATGAACAAGACATTGATGGAAAAAGAGAGCATGCTCAGTGGTGCCAGGTTAGGACAAGAATTCTGGGCAGAGGCAGTGGGTACAGCATGTTACCTGGTCAATCGATCACCTTCATCAGTGTTGGATGATAAAACTCCACACGAGGTATGGTCTGGAAAGAAACCCTCTCTTCAACATCTTAGAGTGTTTGGTTGTGATTCTTATGTACATGTTCCAAAGGAAAATAGGAGTAAGCTGGATAAAAAGGCTAAAAAGTGTATCTTTATTGGTTATAAAGATGTTCTGAAAGGTTATAAGCTTTGGAACCCAGAAACCAAGAAGATTGTTTACAGTCAAGATGTTGTTTTCAAAGAGGTAAAAGATGTGTCCAAACAGGAATTCCTACCAATGCAAGACGAACCTGAGAAAATAGAGCTTGAGTTGGATGATGCAAAATTTGAATCATCTGAAGAAGAGGAAGCATAAGAAGAAGAAGAATAACCACATGCCCCAGTGTTGAGGAGATCAATGAGAGATGAAAAGCAACCAGAAAGGTATAGTCCACTTGATTTCTGTTCCAATTTTTCTTTATCTATTACTGATGATGATCCGAGAACTGTCAGGGAAGCAGTGAATTCAAAGGATAGTAAACTCTGGAAGAAGGCCATGGTTGAAGAAATGGATGCCTTGGATAAGAATGAGGCATGGGATATAGTTGAGTTGTTAGCTAGAATAAAATCTGTTGGTAGTAAATGGTTGTTTAAGAAGAATTTTAATGCACAAGGTAAAGTGGAGAAATACAAATCTCGGTTAGTAGAAAAAGGTTATTCCCAGGTAGAGGGAATTGACTTTGGTGTGATTTTTCTTTTATTGTTAAGTTAACTTCTATTAGATTTATTTTATCTATTGTTGTTGCTTTTGATCTTGAAGTGGAACAGATAGATGTGAAGAAAGCATTCCTACATGGGGATCTGAAAGAAGAAATCTACATGAAGCAGCCAAAAGGCTTTGTAGTGAAGGGAAAGAAAGATCTGGTATGTAAGCTAAAGAAGTCACTATATGGTCTGACGAAATCACCTAGGATTTGGTACCAAAAGTTTGATACATACATCCTTGAATTGAGATTTGTGGGAAGCAGGGTTGATCACTGTGTATATTCCAAGCAGGTTGGTAATCACTTCATGTATGTAGTGTTGTATGTTGATGACATGTTGTTGGTAGGAAATAACATGGATGTTATCAAGGAGGTGAAATCGCAGCTATCCTCCAAATTTGACATGAAGGATCTTGGTGTTGCTAACTTCATTATGGAAATGGAGATTAAAAGAGATCCTGCAAACAAGAAACTCTGGTTGAATCAGAGAAAATATGTTGAGACGATATTGCAGAGGTTTAATATGCATGGAAGTAAACTGGTCAAAGTTCATATTCCTATAGGTGTAAAGTTATCTGCAAATCAGTGTCCCAGGACGCGGGAAGAAGAAGAGGACATGTCCCATGTTATGTATGCCAGTGTAGTTGGTAGTTTGATGTATGCAATGGTTTGTACTAGACCGGACATTGCACATGCGATGGGAGTTTTGAGCAGGTATATGTCAAAACCATGGAAGGAGCATTGGACAACGGTAAAGAGGGTCTTCAGGTATCTTCGTGTCACTACTAGTTATGGATTATGCTACCAAGGAAGACCAGGATTGGACAGAGTGGTGAGCATACATGGCTTTGTTGATGCAGACTGGATTGGAGATATAGATCGTTGAAGATCTACAAGTGGGTATGTGTTTAACCTATTTGGAGGAGCAATCAGTTGGATGAGAAAAAGACAAGTTGTAGTGGCACTCTTAACTACAGAAGATGAATACATGGCAGCCACTCATGCAAGCAAGGAAGCAGTATGGTTACAAAGATTGTGTTCAGGTATTGGGTTGGTACAACAAGCAGTGAGATTATATTGTGACAGTCAGAGTGCAATCTTCTTGGCAAAGAACCCAGCTTATCATTCGAAGACAAAGCATATTGATGTTCAGTATCACTTTGTGAGAGACATGGCTGAGGAAAAGAAGGTGTTGTTGGAAAAGGTTGACACTTTGAAGAATGTTGCAGATTCATTGACAAAGTCTATGAGCACAGAAAAGTTATCCTGGTGTAGAGTAACAATGGGCATTGTTTCCCTAGATTGTTGACTATATAATCCCCTGGACCCCTCGATGAAAATAAAACAACAAGTGGGAGAATGTTGGGTATGTGTTATATTATTTGCATGTGTGTGTGTCGGCGCGTCATATTCGACAACTGCGTCTGATGATCCCTCTAGTAGTTCTCTTTGTGTCGTGTGCGTCATGTGCTTTCCTAGGGAGGTCCCAGGGGGGGGTAGGTATGTCCCCCCTTGATTATGCACAACGTTCAAGGCAGCACCCCGAAATTGTTTTGGGGGCGGTTTTTACTATTTTTAGAGGATTTTGCTATTTTTAGCAGTTTTCTAAATTAATCCCAGATTAAGGGATTAGGGTTTTGGTATCTACGAAATACCTAAAAACATTGTATATATTGTATGGTGAATGGTGAAATTAGAGATAATGAATATAAGAAAGGTTTTCCCGATTGAGGGTTTCCAGTATAAAAAAAATTGCGTACTCTGTGTATGAGCCATTGATTAAATTATGTTTTTCTAAAGAATCTATATGCATTGATTTACTTCACAGGTTTAAAACTTACATTATTGTCTCCTTCCCCATTAAGTAATACTTCCATTTTTTCACATTTTGTACCAAAGCATACAATTCCTTATCATATGTTGGATAGTTAGTTACTACTTGAGTAAAAGTCTCAGAATGATAACAAATAAGTTTACCTTGTTGTATCAAGAATGCTCCCATGACATATCCACTAGCATCAATTTGTATATCAAATGCATGGTGTAGATATGGCAGAGTCAAAATTGGTGTGGTACTTATCTTCTCTTTCAATGTCTCGAAGGGTTTCTACTACTTGCCTCCCCACTGAAATACATATTTCACACTAGTTAATGTATGCAAAGGAGCTTCTATGAAAGATAAATTAGCAATGAATTTCCTCAAGTATTGTACTTCTCCTAAGAATATCCTAACTTTTGTGGCAGTGTTTGGATTATGCAAATTCAAAATGACTTCCACCTTTGGGGGATATATATTCAACTGACCATTCCCTACAATATAACCCAAGTACACTAGAGAGGTTTTGAAAAATTCACATTTAGACATATTTACGCACAAATTCTCTCTTTTCAAAAGTTAAAATACTTTCCCAACATGCATTACATGATCTTCCCATGTTTGGATAGAGAACAAAATATCATCTAAGTAGACAATGACAAAATCATCTAGAAAAGGCATGAATACATCATTCATTACCCTCATAAATGTTGCAGGAGCATTGCATAAACCAAATGGCATAACCAACCATTAAAACAACCCATGTTTTGTCTTGAAATCATTTTTCCACACATCACTTTATGCAACTATGATATAATGGTAACCACTTCTCAAATCTAACTTAGTGAACTAGACAACATTTTTCAACTAATCCAATAAATCATCAATTCTAGGAAGAGGATATCTATTCTTTACCATGATCTTGTTCAATGCTTGAAAGTCAATATACATCCTCCATGTATCGTCTTTCTTTGGAACCAACACAATAGCAGATCCACATGAAGAGGAACTTGGCCTTATGATTCCATTATTGAGAAACTCTTGAACTTGTTTATTTATCTCTTCACTTTCTATCATCGATGACCTGTACATACCAATGTTAGGAAGAGGAGCATCCTACTGCAATTAAATTTCATGGTCAACCTCCCTCTTAGGAGGAAACCCTGTAGGTTACTGAAATAGCTCATCATAATTAGAAATAATCTTTACCAATTCATGCTTATGAACTAGATCACATCTTGAAAAAACATCTGATATATCTTTGTCTTTTTGCTTTACCATCATGAGAACAAAAGATTTACTAGAACTTACAAGTCTCTTCATTTTTCTTCTACCCGCTAAAGAAATATTAGTTTTAATATGGTGAGCTCTAACAATATATTCAATCCCTTCCTTAAGAACGTGATATTTTTTTTCTTCATGAGAAAATATGGCTTTCATGTCAAATAAATATGGACTACACAAGACTATGCCGAAAATGTCAAGTGGCACTACATCCAACTCAACCTTGTTTACGATTAAAATTGCAACGAGGAATTTTGCATGCAAAGTATTGCTAAAGCCCTATTATTTAAACTATGCTAATAATATAATACTAGTAGGTGGGACCCCCTTGTAGACTGGTGGCTCGGAGATAGTCATATCACACATTTTATGTTGTTGTTTACAGGGTCCTATATGGTTGACAATGCAGTCATGGTTTCATTTTTGGATAAAGTAACAGGTGGATGATGCATTTTATGGGATGTTTCTGCAATTCAAAGCATTATTTTTATGTTATGATTGGCATATATTTATAGATGATATGTTTAATCATGTCACAAATTACCATGATTTATTACCTGGCCACACATACACAAGAAATATGTTAGTAATGACATAACCGAGACAAAGAAAAGAAACTTATGGAAAAAAATCCTAAAAAGAAAGGATCTATGTTTGAGTTATGTTAAGGATTATATGAAAATGGAAAGGAAAAGGTTGTTAGTATTAGTCCTAACTATTATGTGGTTGGTTAGTGGCTATGCGATTTTCATTTGAGTTATTTTGGGGCGCATATAATATTGCAAGGCATATGGTATGGCATGAAAACTTGGCAAAGGTTAACATGAATATTTTGGGTGGCGCATTGGGCAAGGAATAATCGTCGCAGTTTTTTGGAAATTGATTACATAGTTAATGCATTGGTGATTGTTGGTTGTCTTGTACTTCGGAATTGAATAGTATGGGAGATGGAAGCGACATGCAGTAAATGCCCATCACTCCATACTCCCCCCATCAGGTCGTCACCCTAGTATTGTTCTTGTTGCATTCGGTTTGTTGGTGGTTAAGCTCCGCATTTCAGGCTTGTAAAGAAAATGCTCGGCCAACTCACCCTTTTAAGCTCTATGTGGCAGGTATGGTTATTTTTCACCCCATCCATGAATTATGCACTATGTATGAACAAAACATGGCTCGAATTGCAAGAAAAATATTTGGTTTTTGTTGAGTTGTGCATTCGCTAGTTGCTCTGTTGGTTAAAATCATGGTGGGTCTATGTGGATAATAAGTGGATTGGCCATATATTGCTCTGTGTTTTAATGGTGGAGGGTTTTCCCTCTGTGTATTCTTTCATGTTTCTTCCTCACAGTCATGAGGGTAACCCTATCCATTCGTTTTCAGAATGCCATTTGGTTTCTGTGTATTTTTCATACCAGAGTCATGGTCATGGGTTCAATGTCTTGGCACTAAAGTGTCTTAGGAATTGGTCTTAGGGTGGCCATGGTGTTGATATATACCGTATGGTTATGGATTAATATGAGTTATGCCTCGATGTTATGCATCCTCACCGATGTTGTTGTAAAATGGTTTGGTTCTTAAAGAAATAAATAGAGGTTATACCTATGTGTGTTATTGGTAACCATCATTATCCAGTGGACATTCACCGCTCCTCTACAAACGTAAGTGCACTATGTGCATTGGTTTTTCTACCCTACCCATCATTGTTTCCTATGTGGCTAACTGTTGTTCTATTTTCCTAGAATGGGAGTTATAAGGAAACCATGTGTATTCTACCATGTTGTATCGAAGGGGTCTTTGCCTCCGGTTGATGTGCCTCTGAGGACCTCTAGTTATCTATGTTATTGATGACTGAGCTCACTCTTGATTTTTTTTTTGTATTTGTTGTGACAGAGCTCGATTTAAATCTCCAATTTTTCTTGCTCCTGTCGGGAATATTTTTTGTTGTCAAGGATTTGTTATCAAGTGGCGTGGTTACGAAATGTTTCGTTGAGTCCCTATCTTGTCTTCCTATGATGAAATTGGTTGAAAAGTTGTGATTGGGAATGAATAATAATATGCAGTCAAGGGCTACCTCTTTTTCGTTGTACTCATGATCACTGTATTCTTACAGCATTGTCTTGATTACAAATCGGAGATTCATGTGTGTTTCGCTAGGCCCGATCAGGGTTATAAATAGTTATGGAAATGGTGGTTATGTGTATTTAGTTATGTTCACTGTCTATATATTATGGAATCATCGTGCATATTGTAAATAATTGCATCGACAGTGATGAAGCTCGGGCTTTATATTGATTGTGGTTTTGTTGCAAAAACTTATTGGTTGATATGATGAAGACTGTATGTAATCGAGCATGTTCTGGAAGTCTGCTCGATTTGGAAGGGACCTGTGCATATGTTTTAAATTGGTCGATCATGAATTGATAGACATGGTATGATATTTTTATAGTGATGCTTATGGGATAGAGGTGGAGTAATGTTGTTG
>ML780613.1:106655-122009 GCA_009831015.1 Picea engelmannii | reverse complement strand
TTTCGATTATGAGTATGATTGCAAACTGATCTAATTAATAAGTTTTGAGGAATTTAAATGTTGAACAGTGAACAGTTTTGGTACACAGTAATTATTGAATTGTTGTTGGTATTTTTTCTATTGAGTACAGAGTTATGTTTATTGTTGCTTGATTGGTTTTATGAACAGTATTCGTTATTTCCCTACCATTCTCTCACTTTTCCACACATTACAAGTCCCCTCACCTTCCCAGATTCACTATTCACTCCCTGTTCTTAAAATTAAATTATAGTTAAGTGAAAATATTGTATTATAACAGTTGAAGGATGGCATAGGGATGAGTTACAGTTGATATGTTTTGTTTTCACAATACAATTGATTGCTTGATGATTTGTTGAGGAGTAATCATGATCTACCCCCCTTCGTTTTACCACTTTTAGCTCAATACAATCCCTCATATATCCCAGAACCCTTATTCACCCCCTGCTCATTGAAAAGTATTAAATTATTTTTATGAATTGGATTGCATGAGTCTGATGTGTTGTTGAGACAAACTTTGTTTCATATTTAAAGAGATGTCATGTATGGTTTGTTGAAGAAACTAGTTGCTAATAAATAATGCATACAGGAATGAGATTCTTCAACAGAGGTAGCCATGGTTAGGGTAATAGGGGAAGAGGAAATTGGAACAGGGGCCCTAGAAGGCCAAGGTTTTCTATACATTTTGATGCATACTCACAAGAGTTGAACCAACTATTCCAAGATGTATTTTTTAATTGGATTGGACAAGGAGTGGTCCAACCTAGGCCAGAAAGGCCTCCTTTCCAAGCCTCGCATGTCCCTGGTATCCCAGTTCCCCCTCATGTCTCGTTACAACCTGAAGTCCCTGAAAATGATGGATGGAAAGAGATTGTCCACACAGCAGTCTCCCAACATCGTGGCTGGCCCAATTTGTCTCTACCTGCTCCTCCTCCACTGGTTAACCCAATTGTCCAAGATTCCCCTATACACTCACCAGTACAGCCTTCCCATGCAAGCAAGAGGTTAAAAACCGAAGCCCACCATGCACCTGATAAAGGAAAAGTTGATGTTGCCCCCTCCTATCCCTCAAATGACTCTGGCAAATTTGCTTCATCCCACATGCATTTGAGAGATGATTGCTCTCATGTTATCAGTGAGATCGGGCCTAAAGGCTCCCCATATCTTAAGGAAAATTAAGAGAAATCAAAGGGAGACAGTAGAAACAAGTGGAAAATTTCCTCCCTGAGTGGAAAATATGGTTTTTGATTGTTTTTATTTATTGATTGTTGAGAACATTTGACTTCTGAAGTTTTTGGACAACACACTATTTTTTGGATATGTTGGATATTATATTTTTTAGATATGGTTTCAAATATCATTTATATTAATTTTCAAATTATGAGAGTGATAATGGGAGCCACAAGGAGGGATGTGTTTGATTGATTAACTAGTTGTGTTTATGTTTGTTAAGAAACTAAAGGGAGTCACAAGGGGTTCCACCTACTAGTTATTATTTATTAAAGACCCTTATTATTATTTTACTAATTTCTCCCTAAACTAAAAGTTGGTTGAGTTTTAGTTAACTTAACTAAAGAGGTAGTTCGACTACTTCAACTAATTTTGATTGCTTAAAGGCAAAAATAAATAGAGGAACAAGAGGAGAATAAAAGGAGAAGATATACTAAGGTCTTCTCTTGAGTTTTATTGAGATAGCTCAGTTTTCATTCATTCTTTAATTCATTGAAAGCCTAATTCTCTTTTATGACAACAGGGTCCTATTGTAGACAACAAGATTCAAGGCTGAATTACATCATTCAAACACTTGTTTTTCAGAGGTGTTGATCTATCTTTGATAGTCTATGTAGACTTGTCTGTTTGGGAATTAAATTTCATGACTGATAAAGGATAGTGTGCAAAGTCAAGTGGGCAGCAATCTGTGGCAAGTTGATCCATCTTTTAAAGTTCAGTTTTTTACTTTATGTCGGAAGTCCTTTTGTATGGTTTTCATCGGGGACATCTAAGTTTGACTTTGGTTCAAACTTTCTCAGGGAATTTTGTAAAGAGAATGATTCTTTTGATAAATTGGAATGAAATAAGCGATTTCTTTATGTCTCATCTGTGTTAATTATTGACTTGGTATTTTTACTTCTGTCTCTACATTTATTTTTGCATCTATTATATTCATAAAATTACATAAACATTGATTTTTTCAGCAATCTTTTAATTATGAGAAAATCAGCCTAAGCCCTTGTAACCCATACTTGTGGATTAGGAAACTAATTTTGAGGCTATAAACATAGGGTGATATTCATGTCTATCTTGCTTTAACCAAGCGAGATCTGAAAATGATTGAGTAAGATCATTTCATATCTTTTCCTCAACATTTATTTGGCGACCATACTAGGGAGATCTTCCATATCTCTTTGGTTGATTTTTATGATTGATTATCATCAAATATATGTATTTTTCTGATATTGATTATTTCACTGTTTCATTTGTTAATGACTGTACCTGTTGAAGGGTAGCCTAATATTGAGCCCAATCTTCAATATCATACTAGCATTGCTTTAAACTTGTTTAACACCATTTTAGACATTTCTAATACTCGAGTTGAGCTTAATCGTTCATGGGAAACAATAAAACAAGACATAAGTGCCCAAGAACATTGGGAAGATAAGAATAGACAGCTTAGGAATCGGCCATAACTTTCTTTTTCCTTCAGATTTGATCTTATTTTCATGTCCTTAGACCCTCATGTTTCTAGGAGAAGAAGAGGCTTATCACCTTAAATTAATCCTATCTCTAAAATAGGAAGAAGGAACTTTGTGTTATCAACCCAACAAAGTCCTCTAAGGAGAACCTTTTCTGATTCATCCAGTTCATCTTTCTCTCCCTTACCTATTATCCACAAGATGGCATATAGTGGTGGCTCTAGTGGAAATGGAGGTGATTCTTCATCTCGATCTTCATCTTCATCAGTGATTGGTAGCTTGTATAGTCACCAAGTCCATGTCCAATCTACCACAAACCCCACCAAAGGCATTAAAAAGTATGGGCTTTTTCAATTTGAAGAAGATGCTACAACCACACCGTGACATGTTTCCTCTCCTCTTAACTTGACACTTGCTACTCGTCCACTTCCTAAATTCAAAGAGCATCTCCCTAGGTTTTCATGGAATAACACTATCACTACAAATGAACACTTGGTGTCATTTTCTAATTCCTGTCACAACATAGGAGCCAATGACAACGATACTTGTATGCGCTTATTTTTCAATTCCCTTGAAGGGAAGGCTGCAGCCGATTTCGTCGATCTCCCTCCTAAGATTTTATCTACTTGGGAGGAGTTAGTATATTGGTTCAAATCCACCTATGGAAAATCCAAAATCCTAGCCGAGAAGTTACGGAAATACAATAACATCGCTTATAAGGATGGTGAGACCATCAAGTCCTTCAACTTGTGTTTCACCAAATTATACAATCAAATCCCTTGACTCATTTGACCTCATAACCAATCCGCTTTCATGCATTATTATAATGCATTTCCTTCCCCCTACCATCGTAGGATTGAGGAAAAGGCCATTGATAACCTTGGTTCCTCTCTGCATACTTATTTAGAGTATGAAGAACAGCTTGAAAGAACAGGTATTCCTCAAGGAGATTCAGTTAAATAGACAGACATGTCCGCCCTCTTACAGCTTTTACAAGACATGAATAATCATATGATAGAGTATGAGCGAAAGGGAAATGTCTCCCCTCTTACCCCTAGAGCTTCATCCTCTTCTGCACCCCCCTTTAGAAATCCAAATGAAAATAATTTTCAGACTAAAGCTATCATGCCTCATAGTTGGTGTAAATTTTACGAGGAACACCATGAGGAAAGTACATGTGAGGTAAAGAAGAGTGTTAGAGATAAAATATTTGGTAAGAGACCTGAAACTACCATTGTTGTCCTAGATTTTGCAGAGCTAGAAGATGTCATGATCATCAATACTAGGAATAAATCCTATGCTCCCAAAGGTAAATATGATCCTCCCCACAATTCTTCTAACTCAAGCTCATCCTCACCAGCTACTACTGTTCAGGTTCTTAAGGCTCCTGACAGTCAAGGAACTACCTCCCCTCTCCCCTCTTTCAAATACAATATTCTAAATCAGTTGGCCAACATTAAAGCAGATGCAACCCTTTTGGACATGGTTGTCGTCCCTGAACAACAGAAGCATCTAAAACAATTCATGGAAGTAAAATATTCCATTGTAGCCAACCTCTCTGAAGAGGTATATGAAGAGGATTAGTCTATAAATAAAGTAGGTGTACATCACTTTAGACACCCTGTAAAAAATCCCCATTTTTATATTTATGTAAAGATTATGGATAAGATTGTCCATTGTTGCCTCATTGACAGCAGTTTGGGCCCAAGTGTAATGTCGAAGATTATTATGGAAGAGCTAGGATTTTCTTGTACAAATGAAAATGCCAGAAGCATGCTCTCTTATAATAGTCTACAACAAACGACCATAGGTGAAATCAAGGATGTGACTTTGGTTTTGTGCGCACACCCTGAAATAAGGACAACCCTTAATATTCAGGTAATCGATATGGAAGTAAGTAACTACTTGATCATCTTAGGAATATATTGGAAAGCTTTAATGGGTGGATACCTCTCACTTGACAGGATACGTTTATCCATTCTTCGGAATGGTAAAAACACCATAGTCCTTAGAGAGGGAAGAATTTCAACTTACATAGAAAGTGGTCCACAACCTAATGTAAATTATATCGAAGAGGACCTAGGGGTGTATTTCATCTTTATCGAGGAGGATAACACTCCCTTGGAACAAATCAACTTAGACCACCAAGGTAACCACTGGTTGCACCCCTTTCTAGCTTTTTTATGGTCAAGAAGCCATTTTTCCTACTGAGTTGGAACTTTCCTCCTTAAGGTTAATGATACAGGTCGAAGAATTAAATTCTTCAGATGTTTCACAAAGGATGAATGCCCTCCTGGATTTAGAGGAGAAAAGGACGTTTGCCTTGGGTAATGTAAAAAGGAGACAATCGACTGTAAAGAAGTAATTCAACAAGAGTGTCAAAACTGTTAAATTCAAAGTCAATGAGAAAGTATTGTTGTGGGATTCAACTCATGCTGATAGGGGAAGACACTCAAATTTTCAAAAATTATGGATGGGTCCTTTCAAGATCACTTTTGTCCTAGGTGCAAACTCTTACATTCTAAATGATTTACAAGAGCGAATGTTTTCCTACAGCACTAACGGTTCTCACTTAAAACACTACATGGAACCAACTTGAAGAGTTTAACGTTGTTGGATTGTTCTATATTTTAGTTTTCAATTCTTCTTTCATTTTAGTAGTTTTCATTTTTGCTATTTCAATTCTGCTTTTACAATAGTTTTCAATTTTGCTTTCATTTTAGTAGTTTTCCCTTCTTTTGTTTGTATTTTTGTCATTCCATTTATGTTGTTTTCAATTTTGTAGTTTCATTTATGTTATGACATTTCTTTCTTTTGTTCCTTTGATTTCAATTTTTGGTCAAGAATAAAATGTTGGATCAGTTCTGCCACAGCAACACTCCTGCAAAGTATTGTTAGTCAATAATAATCAAGATTACACAGTTGTTATGATGTTCCCCCTAAAGGCATCATTGAATTGTAGACTATCACACATTGTTATGTGACTCGGAGATATTCATATCACACTTTTTATGTTGTTGTTTCGATGTTGTTTACAGGGTCCTATATGGTTGACAATGAAATCATGGTTTCATTTTTGGATAAAGTAACAGGTAGATGATGCATTTTATGGGATGTTTATGCAATTCAAAGCATTATTTTTATGTTATTATTGGCATATATTTATAGTTTCTATGTTTAATCATCTCACAAATCACCATGATTTATTAAATGGCCACACATACACAAGAAATATGTTAGTATTGACATAACCAAGACAAAGAAAAGAAACTTATGGAAAAAAATCCTAAAAAGAAAGGATATATGTTTTAGATATGTTAAGGATTATATGAAAATGGAAAGGAAAAGGATGTTAGTATTAGTCCTAACTATTATGTGGTTTGTTAGTGGTATGCGATTTTCATTTGAGTTATTTTTGGGTGCATATAATATTGCAAGGCATATGGTATGGCATGAAAACTTGGCAAGGTTAACGTGAATGTTTTGGGTGGCGCATTGGGCAAGGAATAATCATTGCAGTTTTTTGGAAATTGATTACATGGTTAATGCATTGGTGATTGTTGGTTGTCTTTTACTTCGGAATTGAATAGGATGGGAGATGGAAGTGATGTGCATTAAATTCACGTCACTCCATACTCCCCCCATCAAGTTTTTACCCTAGTATTGTTCTTGTTGCATTCAGTCTATTGGTGGTTAAGCTCCGCATTTCAGTCTTGGAAACAAAATGCTTGGTTAACTCTCCCTTTTAAGCTCTATGTTACAGGTATGGCTCTTTTTCACCCCATCCATGAATTACGCTCTATGTATGAATAAAAAATGGCTCAGTAATGCTTGGGTTTTTATTTTCCTGAGAATTTCAACTGTGTAAATGCGTGATTTTTCTCTCCGGAATGAATGTGTAATGGTTCGGATTGCAATCAAAAGATTTAGTTTATGTTGAGTTGTGCATTCATTGGTTGCTATGTTGGTTAAAATCGTGGTGGGTCTCTGTGGATAATAAGTGGATTGGCCATATATCGCTCTGTGTTTTAATGGTGGAGGGTTTTCGCTCTGTGTATTCTTTCCTGTTGTTTCCTCATAGTCATGAGGGTAACCCTATCCAGTCGTGTTCAGAATGCCATTTGGTTTTTGTGTATTTTTCATACCAGAGTCATGGTCATGGGCTCAGTGTCTTGGCCCCAAATGATATCGAGAATTGGTCTTAGGGTGGCCATAGTGTTGATATATACCATATGGTTATGGATTAATATGAATTATGCCTCGGTGTTATGCATCCTCACCGTTATTGTTGTCAAATGGTTCATCTCTTAAGGAAATAAATAGAGGTTATACCTCTATGTGTTCTTGGTAACCGTCATTGTCCATTGGAAATTCACTGCTCCTATGCAAATGTAAGCGCACTATCTGCATTGGTTTTTCTACCCTACCCATCCTTGTTTCCTCTGTGGCTAACTGTTGTTCTATTTTCCCACACCGAGAGTTATAAGGAAACCATGTGGCTTCTACCATGTTGTATCGAAGGGGTCTTTGCCTCTAGTTGACATGCCTCTAAGGACCTCCAGTTCTCTATGCTATTGATGATTGAGCACACTCTTGATTGTCTCCTTGTATTTGTTGTGACAGAGCCTGATTTAAATCTCCAACTGTTCTTGCTCCTATCGGTCATATTTTTGGTTGTCAAGGATTTGTTATCAAGTGGAGTGGTTACAGAATGTTTCGTCAAGTCCCTATCTCATATTCCTATGATGAAATTGGTTGAAAAGTTGTGATTGGGAATGAGTAATAATATGCAGTCAAGGGCTGCCTCTTTTTCGTTGTACTCCCGATCACTGTATTCTTACAACATTGTCTTGATTGCAAATTGGATATTCTTGTGTGTTTCACTAGGCTCGATCAGGGATATAAATAGTTATGGAAATGGTGACTGTGTGTATTTCGTTATGTTCATTGTGTATCTATTATGGAATCATTGTGCATATTGTAAATAATTGCATCGACAATGATGAAGCTCGGGTTTTATATTGATTGTGGTTCCGTTGCAAAAACTTATTGGTTTATATGATGAAGAGTGTATGTAATCGGGCATGTTCTAGAACTCTGTTCGATTTGGAAGGGACTTGTGCATATATTTTAAATTGGTTGATCATGAATTGATAGAAAAGGTATGATATTTTTATAGTGATGCTTATGGGATAAAGGTGGATCAATGTTGTTGTGTGTTTTCTTTTAATTCTTAAAAGGAAAAAAAAAATTAAAGACCAAGCATTTTTTTAACAGGACTGTTGAAAGTTGTTTTGATTATGAGTACGATTGCAGACTGGTCTAATTGAGAAGTTTTGAGGAATTTAAATGTTGAACACTGGACAGTTTTGGTACACAGTAATTATTGAATTGGTGCTGGTATTTTTTGTATTGAGTACAAAGTTATGTTTATTGTTGATTGATTGGTTTTATGAACAATATTCATTATTTCCCTACCATTCTCTCACTTTTTCGCACATTACAAGTCCCCTCATCTTCCCAGATTCACTATTCACTCCCTGTTCTTAAAATCAAATTATAGTTAAATGAAAACTATGTATTATAACAGTTGAAGGATGGCACAAGGATGAGTTAGAGTTGATATGTTTTTTTATCACAATACAGTTGATTGTTTGATGATTTGTTGAGCAATAATCATGATCTACCCCCCTTAATTTTACCACTTATCACTCAATACAATCCCTCATATATCCTAGAACCCTTATTCACCCCCTACTCATTGAAAAGTATTAAATGATTTTTATGGATTGGATTGCATGAGTCTGATGTGTTGCTGAGCGAAACTTTGTTTCATATTTAAACAAATGTCATGTATGTTTTGTTGAAGAAACTAATTGATAATAAATAATGCATACAGGAATGAGTTTTTTCAACAGAGGTAGCCATGGCCGAGGTAACAAGGGAAGAGGAAATTGGAACAGGATCCCTAGAAGGACAAGGTTTTCTATACATTTTGATGCAGACTCACAAGAGTTGAAACAGCTATTCCAGGTTGGATTTTTTAACTGGATTGGACAAGGAGTGGTCCAACCTAGGCCATAAAGGCCTCCTTTACAATCCCATGTCCCTAGTATCCCAGTTCCCCCTCATGTCTCGTTACAACCTAAAGTCTCTGGAAATGACGGATGGCAAGAGATTGTCCACTCGATAGTCTCCCAACATCATGGTTGGCCCAATTTGCCTCTACCTTCTCCTCCTCCACCGGTTAACCCAATTGTCCAAGATGCCCCTATACACTCACCAGTACAGTCTTCCCATGCAAGCAAGAGGTTAAAAACTGAAGCCCATCATGCACCTGATAAAGGAAAAGTCGTTGTTGACCCCTCCTCTCCCTCAAATGACTCTGCCAAATCTGTTTCATCCGGCATGCATTTGAGAGATGATTGCTCTCATGTTATCAGTGAGATCATGCCTAAAGGCTCCACACAGCCTAGGCAAAATTCATAGAAATCACAGGGAGACAATAGCAACAAGGGGAAAATTGCCTCCCATAGTGGAAAATATGGTTTTTGAGTGTTTTATTTATTGATTGTTGAGAACAGTTGACTTCTGAAGTTTTTGGAGAGCACACTATTTTTTAGATATGTTGGATATTAATTTTTTTGGATATTAACAAGAGGAGAATAGAAGGAGAAGATATACTAAGGTCTTCTCTTGAGTTTTATTGAGATAGTTCAGTTTTCATTCATTCTTCAATTCATTGAAAGCCTAATTATCTTTTATGAAAGCAGTGTCCTATTGTAGACAACAAGATTCAAGGCTAAATTACATCATTCAAACACTTGTTTTTCAGAGGTGTTGATCTACTTTTCATAGTCTGTGTAGACTTATCTGTTTGTGAATTAAATTTCATGGTTGATAAAGGATATTGTGCAAAGTCGAGTGGGAAGCAATGTGTGGCAAGTTGATCCAGCTTTTAAAGTTCATCTTTTTACTTTCTATCAGAGGTCCTTTTGTATGGTTTTCATCGAGGACATCTAAGTTGGAGTTTGGTCCAAACTTCCTCAGGGAATTTTGTAAAGAGAACGATTCTTTTGATAAATTGGAATGAAATAAGAGATTTCTTTATGTCTCATCTATGTTAATTATTGACTTGGTATATTTGCTTCTGTCTCTACATTTATTTATGCATCTGTTATATTCAGAAAATTACATAAACATTGATTTTTTCAGCAATCTTTTAATTATAAGAAAATCGTCCTAAGCCCTTGTAACCAATACTTGTGGATTAGGAAACAAATTTTGAGGCTATAAACATAGGGTGATATTCATGTCTATCTTTCTTTAGCCAAGAGAGATCTGAAAATTCTTGAGTAAGATCATTTCATATATTTTCCTCAAAAAACCCCATCAATGAACTTGGAAGTAATTGCAAATCTGATTTTACACTGTCGAGTTACTTGCAATTTAGTATCTTCACACACCCAACGTAATGGATATGTTTTCACATGAGGTGTAGTATTTAAACCCAACTTCTTAACAATCTACTCATATATTAATTCAACTTGAGATCCACTATCAAACAAAGTATCTATCTTTGTATGATTCACTATGACCCTTACATGGAAAAGTTCACTTTGTTTCTTTTGATTAGGAACACTTTCCAATTTAGTAGATTGAACTGAATAAATAGAACTAGCAGTAGATATACCTTTACTTTCCATTGATGTAATTTTAGTTTCATCTCCTGAATATGATCCCAGATCTTGTTGAGTTGTTGCAACAATTTTTTGTTTCCCCTTATCCCGAGACTTCTTTGGTCACAACTCTGGATGCAACTTCCAACACATTGTCTTCTCATGTCCTTTCGTCTTGTAGTGAGAACATGTAGGCTTCTCTTCAAATTTATTTACTGTAGATGACTTCTTACTCTTCCATTTTCCCTTAGACTTTTTCTCGAATTTGTGTGGCTTCTTATCTTCAAACACATGCTTTCCCTTGCTACCCTCCAGATGAGTAGCTTGTACTAACACTTCGTCAATATTAGTAGGATTAAACATCAATATAGTATGTCGAATATATGAATGCATACCAACAATGTATTTCAGAAGAGTATCACGAGTATATAATGGAATTCACAAAGATAATACTTTCTTCTTAAATTCTTGTGTATATACTTGAACATTTTTCGCTTTTCCTTGTCTTAGATGTTTCCAATCTATTATTTTCATTTTCTTATAAGATTATGGATAATTGTTTTTCTTAATGCAATAGTAAATTCATCCCAAGAATAAATTACTTTACCCTGTTGGATGAGATCAAATTGTGTCCTACTCTCCCACCTTATCAATGTTGTTCTGCCTAGACGAAGAGTATCCAAATGTATCTTTGTAGCGTCATCCACAATTTTTTGTACCCTACAATAGAATTCAATTTGTTTGACCAAATTGTCCAACTTCTCTGCATTCAATTCTCCATCATAAATCAACAAATCAATTTTATGTCTAACTTTAATAAAGGTAAATCATGAGGACGAGAATACTTCTTAAAATATTTCTTCTTAAGAGAAGAATTTTCACTCTCATCAGAAGAAGATGATGATGATAATGATTATGATGGGGATCAAGAGGTTTTTCACCTCCTCCTCCACCTTCAACTTTTACTAATGTTTCAAATCCTTCTTGAGCCTTACGGTGTAGTTCTTCCACCATATTTTTCATCTTGAGAAATGCCATTGTCAAAGCCTTGAAGCTCATTATAGGACCTTCTCCTCCTTCAGATGTCATTCCTCTTTTATGAAATTCTCTTTGAATTTTTGGGTTGAAGTCTTCTAGAGGGCCTTCACCTAGCTTGGATTTGGACCTCATAAGAATTCACTTGCAAACTTGTCAAAACCTATTATGATATCAACTTGATCAGAACATCCTTAGATGTTAATTTATTTCTTAAGTACACATAAAAATCCAACTTGATTCGAAAAATATGATCGTCTTGACTTTTTACAAAACATTATGAATTCACTTACTTATCCAAAACCTCATTAATGTTGAATAATTTGCAAGAAACTAAGTGAAATAGAAACAACAAGAACAAGGAACATTGCACAAGTTGTTAACGTAGTTCACCCATATTGGGCTACGTCTCTGAGTTCGCTTCCAAATGAGAGACAACTCTATTAATGCTCAAATGCTTTATACAATAATGACTCTAGCTTGTGTTATTACAATGACCTTCTTATCTGATGATCAAACTCAGAAATAGAGGGAACCATTGAATTCCTCTCGAAATATTGAGAAAAATGAGTATAAACACCTTATACTTTCCTCAAGGAATTATATTGCACATAAAACAATGCACTAGAAAAAATTTAGTACCCTTGGGCATGAATTTCGATGCATACACCTCTACAACTTGGCATGCCTTTCCATTTCTCCAACACAAATAATGTGTGTGGTAAATTGGTATGGGTGTTGATTTAAACAAGGGAGGTCATGGAGTTGAACCCCACCCGACCCTCCTATACACCCAGATTGGCATGGTTTATGAACTTAAATTTGATTCCATTGGTGGGATTTATCAACCAATATACATGGCATGTTGGTTAAGTGGTTGGGTCTTCGGCCTCGAGGTCATGGGGTCGACCTCTAATGACACCCATTTGTGGCATATTATGTTTAATGCCTTTAAATATATAACCTCCACATACATGTAACAAGTGTCTTGGTATCCCGATTGTTTTGGGCTTGTAGTTAAGTTGTTGATCTGAATGCCAGAGGTTACTGGTTGAAATCTTCGAGCCCCAAAAAATTTTGATACTATTAACCAATATTGGCCAATCAGAGAGTGCCACATGGCTCTCTTTGATTGGTCCATGCCACCTCAACCGTACACATGTCACCATGCCACATCATTTGTATGATTCCACCTGTCATCTGCCACAACATTGTATGATCTGCCACGTGTCACCCTTTCAGTGGTGCCATGTGGACTATACAGTTTCCATGTCATCGTACAGATGACACATGGCACATTTTTCTTAGTCCAATTGGGTGTCAATTTGTCCATTTTTGGGTGACATGTGGCACTCTATTGTGATACCACATCACCATGTTGACATCATCAAGATGTTATCTTGTTCTAAATCATATGTACAGATGACCATGTGGCAGCTTGTGGGCTTTCCACATGGCATCCCCATTTTTCCTTCTTCCCTATTTTTCCAAAACTTTGAAAAGCCATAAATTTCACATACAACATGTGTTTGATGTTGGATAATTGGTTTCCATTGATGTCATCCTTTGGATATTGATCTTGTAGATTGATGTCAACCCTTAGAGATTGATGTCAACCCTTGAAGCAAGTCCGGTAACAAATTTTGGTAGCCCCAGAGGTGTGGTTAAGGAACTCGAGTTTGTATGATGAATAAATACATGAATATCAATTGACTTGCAGGTAAGATTATCATAGATGGATAGTACACGTCGTGTTGTTTCTGGTGATATTTGGTATGTCACATAGTTCCTCACGGTTGAGGAGATATGGCTTTGTGAAGTTGGAGGACCCTCATGAGTCATCTAGAAGCACCTAGAACAAAAAGACATCAATTATTCTAGAAGATCCTAGAAATTCATCAAGAAGGTTACTAGTCAAAGTGGTTGTAACTAGGATTTAATCATGGGTAAAGTTGTTGAAATAAGAAAATAATTAAAAATAAATTAGTTGCATCAAGAAGTTATGAGTTTACTAATTATGGGTAAAGTAGTTGCAACAAGAAAGTGGGTTAGCCCTAGAAGAGGGAAGATGGGTAAAATTGTTAGAAGATGGCCCCTAAAGGAAGCCACTTGGGAAAGTATAAATAAGAGAGCAAGAGACTCCCATTAGCACCTATTAATCTTATTGAACATCTATCTTGTGAAAGGTTTATTCTAGGTACTCATTGACATATTTGAAGTTGCACAAGTTTGAGGAAGCAAAAGAAGAGTGATGACAAAGTTTTGTAGTTGTAGTAGAGAGCGAGAAAATGTTGAAAAACCTTGATTAGGGTCATCCCCATGGGTCAGATAGTAAATGTACCGCAAGGCATAGCTATGGGTTGCCTATAGCCTGTCACATGAGGCCCTGCTAGACAACATCTTTCGTCACATGAGGCAATGTTAGATCTGAGGAATGAACTATGGTTAAGTTTAAAGAAACTAAGGAGAAGCTACATGCAAGGGTAACAGTGTTTAGGTACAACAGAGTTATCTACATAAATAAAAGGGTATGTGATATGCTTGTATTGAAGTTGGTCTTTTGGTGATTGCTTGGGATATGGAAATGGGAGATTGAGCATTTCCCCTTGAGGAACTATTGGATGTATGGTACATGCTACATGAGGAAGATCTACAAAGGTACATTGTTGGTAATCTTTTTTTTTTTGTTGACACACTTTATTAGGTATATTTTTTAGTCATATCTTGTATCCATTGGTACATATTTGAGGGTTTTTGGTTAAGGTGTGTTGTTGAAGTTACTGGTATAGATCAAGGCTATATAACAATGATGGTTTGATGCATGGTTGATGTGAGTTTTCACTATACATGGTTTATGGATGTTTGTATATGTATGGCACATGATTAGAGAGACATAGTTGTACATGGTTTGAACTATATACTTGTGACAACTGGTATGAGATCTGTGATTAGATCTGATTGGTTGATGAGATTAATGTGATAGGTTGTTGGTACATTTTGTGATAGGTTGTTGATGTATATGGTTGATGTGCATGGTTGGCACATGGTATGGTACATTATTGATACTTGGTATAGTTTATGCACTTGTTATGGTACATGTTTGATGATATAGGTTGTGGTACAGGTTGATGCATGGTGCAAGTTGGTACTTGGTTGAGACACATACCTTGTGATGGTATGTGGTGTTCTTGGTACATGCTTGGTAGAGGCATGTGGTGGTGATGTTGGGAATATGGTTTGAGATATCATATTGGTGATCTTAGCATGAGTTGCATGCAGTTGAGAGTGGATCTGGTTTTGTTGATGAGACAATGAAAGTGATAGTGACAGATTGGATACAGTGACAGGTTGAAAGTGATAGAGTGACAGTGGCAATATCAGTTATTTGGAACTTATATTTCAGGGTGGCAGGACGAGGCAAGGAAAGGGGGTTGTATCCTCCTTCCAGTTGGTGATGAAGAATCACAGAGTTGGAGCTTCCTTCAGGTTGGAGCCTAAGAACTAGGTGGTTGTAACCACCTTCTTGTTGGAGTCGGAGAACCCAGGGGGTTGTAGCCTCCTTCTAGTTGGAGCTATAGAATTTAGGGAGTTGGAGCTTCCTTCAGGTTGGAGCTTGAGAATAGGGGTTTGGAGCCTCCTTCTAGTTGTAGCTAGAGAATTGGAAGTTGGTGCTTCCTTGAATGTAATTCTTCTAACATATAAGAAAAACATTTTGTGGTTTTCTCTCACATTGGGTTTCCACGTAAACTTTTGGTGTACTGTGTACTTGATGTGATGTTGTTGATGTTATGATAATTATGATTATATTCCTATGAAATATTGAATGCATTCATAGATACTACATTGATGATGAACTGATGAACATTGTTGAATAAATTAAAATAATATATATTGTGGTTAAAAGTGGAATAAAGTGTGAATATCGATTC
>ML780613.1:81743-94298 GCA_009831015.1 Picea engelmannii | reverse complement strand
GTGTGTGTGTGTGTGTGTGTGAAGATTTTATCTTTTCTCTTTATTTATTTTTAATGTAAATTTAAGAAAAAAAAAATTAGTAAATAAATTTTCAAGTGACCATTTAGGATCATTTTGGGTTTTTTATTTGTGTAGGGATTTGTTGTCAAAGCCACAGTTTGAATTAGGTCGTAATTAGTTGTAATTTTAACACTTAGAAAAAACATTTTTCTTTAGGTAGCGTCATGTTTTTATTTAGGTGTTGATTTTAAGGTTTTGCTAAGCAACTATTTTATGTTTTAAGGCCATGTTTGAAAAAAGTTGTAATTTTAACCCGGTCAAAAAAATTGGTGCTATTGGTAGCACCACGTTTTGATTTGGGAGTTGATTTTAGAGTTTGTTTTAGCAACCATTTTATCCTTTAAGCCCATGCTTGAAACAAGTTGTAATTTTAACCTGGTTACAAAAATTGGTGCTACTAGTAGCACCACTTTTTGATTTGGGGGTTGATTTTAAATTTTGTTTGAGAAGCCATTTGATCATTTAAGCCCATGCTTGAAAAAAGTTGTAATTTTGACCCTGTTACAAAAAATGGTGCTACCGGTAGCACCACTTTTTGATTTGGGGGTTGATTTTTATGTTTTTTATGCAAAAATATGGGTTTTAAGGGCTAGAGTTCTCATTTTGAGGTCACAGTTCTCATTAAATTGGTAACTATGTTAATCTAAGATTGTAGCATCTGTATGCTTTCTTGGTAGAAGCATATTCAATAAATATACCTTCATCAGATCTAGTATCAAATTTCCTGAGATTTTCATCAAGCCTTTTGAAGTAACACTTACTTCCAAAGACTTTGAATTATTTTACCGAAGGAGCTCTCCAAAACCATAGTTCATAAGGAGTCTTATTGCTATTTATCTTGAGCTGACCTATATTTAATATGTATAATGTTGTGCTTACAACTTCCCTCCAATATCCATCAAATAATTTTACTTCATTGAGTATATTCCTTGCAGCCTCCTAGACTGTTCTATTCTTTCTCTCAACAATCCCATTTTGTTGAGGTGTTCTAGCAGCAGAGAAATGTCTTTTTATTCCATGAGTTTCACAGAAGAGATCAAACTCTTTTGAGGTGAACTCACCACCATTATTTGATCTAAGACATTTTATTTTTGTCTCTTTTTCATTTTCAACAAGGGTCTTAAAAGATTTGAATTTGTTAAGTGCTTCTGATTTTTCCTTGAGAAAACATACCCAAACCATTCTAGTAAAATCATCATTGAACAACATAAAGTATGACTCTCCTCGCAAACTCTTGGTCCTTGTAGGTCCACAAAGGTCGGTGTGAACAAGCTCTAAAGTTTTTGAGGTTGAGTATTCTTTTGTTTTGAACCTTATTCTAGGTTGCTTCCCTAGTTGATAGTGTCTACACATAGGATTTGAGGGATTTGTGATCTTTGGCAAGTTTCTTACTGCCCCAAGATTACTAACTTTCACTAAATTGTCAAAGTTAATGTGCCCCATCCTTCTATGCAATAGCCAAATTTCATATACTAAATTTATATGACACTCCTCATTCAATTTTGTATTTAGTATATATACATTATCATGAGCTCTAGCAGCAGTACCAACCAATTTTCCTGATTCCTCTCTCCTAATCTCACATTTTTGGGAATCAAAGATGCAAATGTGCCCCTGATCACAAGTTTGGTTGACACTTAATAGGCTAGGTTTCATTTTTTCAACAAGCAACACATCCTTGGCTTTGTCTTTTTCCAAACTCACAATGCCTTTCCCAAGTATGTTACTTGAAGCATTGTCACCAAATGTAAATTTACCCTTTTGTTTCTTTAAGTTCAAAAACTTGTCTTTGTTTCCTGTCATATGTTTTGAGCACCCACTATCAACATACTAGAGTTCTTCTTTATCTTGGTCTTTCAAGGCAATAAGACATTCCTCTTTTGATGTTTTTCTTTCCAAATCTTCTTTTTCTCTCTAATGAACTTTGGTTTTTCTAAGACTTCCACTAATCTGCAATTACTTTCTTTATGTCCATAATTATGACATCTGAAATATTCTAGGTTCCCTTCTTCTAGAGGTGCAAAGGAGTTATAATTTCTTCTTTTAACTTGATCTATTGTTTGGTTATCTTTAAGTTTATAGTTCTTAAACCTCAAGTTCTTCCTTCCGTATGTTCTACAATTCATAGCTTTGTGTCCGAAATTAGAGCATGCAAAGCAATAACCAAAGAAAATGTGAGAATACTTGTTTTGACAAACCTTCTTTGGTGTTGTCTTATATTCCTTCTTGATGGGTGGAAGTAATCCTCTGGAGTTTTGATCATTACTTGTCTTTTCTTCATATTTCTTCTTGAATGTACTGAGGAGAGCAGTTGCATAAGATTTTGAGTTAACTTGGTTTTCTTCTTGAGAATAACCTACTCCACTTTTGTTACTCGAATCCCTTTGTGTGGTAATAATCTTATCTAAGATTTTAGAGCTATTTTCATATCTTGTTTGAATAAGTTTTGCATCAAGTTCTTTTCTTAGGTGAACTAATTTTTCCTCCATTCTTTCATAGGTTATTTGTTTCTCTTTAAGAGACTTTTCCAGACTCTCTTCCATCCTATTTTCTTCTAGCATTTGGTTTTTCAGATTGGTCATGAGTTTATCCATCTCTTTTTCTTTATGTTCATGTTTTTCCTTTTGTTCAACTACAAATTTTTCCAGCTGTCTATATATGTTTTTGTATCTTCTTAATTCATCCAAGGCACTGAGAAGTTCTTCTTCCATATTAATCTCTGCTTCATCTTCTGACTCTTCCTCGTGCTCAATTTCTTCTATCTCATTAGGCTCTTCAATACCTAGAAAAAGGACTTCATCATCATCACTGTCACTAGACTCTGATGAACTGTTGTTTTCTTCTTTTGAGTAAAAAATATTTTTCCCTTTGTAATATTTTTTCTTGTAGTTGGGTTTTCCCTTCTTCTTGTATTGTTTATTTGTGTCTTCTTTATCTTCAGGGTCCTCCTTGGGATAGGGAAACTTGGCTGCAAAGTGGCCAACCTTGCCACAATTAAAACATTTGAAAGGCAACATGCCTTTGTACCTCCCTGATTCTCTTTGAAGTTTTTAATAAAATTGGCTTCTTCTACATCAGATTCTTCATGATGGTTGGGTTGAGTTTTTTGCTTCTAATTTTTTTTTTTCTTGAGAACCTTGAAGGTTGCCTCTCCTTTTGGGAGGCTCTCATGACCTAATCTTAATTCATAGGCTATGAGGAATCCATACAATTCGTCCATGGTGAGTTGATCTAGATTCTCTCAATCTTCAAGAGTGGACACTTTACGATTATACAACATAGGTAGTGTTCTTAGTATCTTTTCAACTAACTCATTGTCTGACACTTCTACTCCCAAACCTCTTATTACATTAACAATATTATCAGCTCTTTCGAAGTATTCTGAGATATTTTCTTCTTCCTTCATTTTTAGACTTTCATATTGTACTTTGAGAGTATGAAGTTTAGACCTCTTTACGTTGGAATCTCCTGCATATATAGTTTCCAATTTATCCTAGAGTTGTTTTGCATTTTTACAGTTTAGTACTTTAGCAAGGATCTTCTTACTCAGTCCAACTTGTAGTGTGTTTAAAGCCTTTGCATGTTCCC
This sequence comes from Picea engelmannii, assembly GCA_009831015.1. Taxonomy (NCBI): domain Eukaryota; kingdom Viridiplantae; phylum Streptophyta; class Pinopsida; order Pinales; family Pinaceae; genus Picea; species Picea engelmannii. The sequence goes on along the minus strand of ML780613.1, from coordinate 90,650 downwards.
AAAATTTCTTCTTGTCGTCTTCTTATGTGGGAGTGGCTTTTGGAACATCATATCCTTTTTCAACTAATGTCCATACTTCCAGTCCAATGGACATCATATAGTTTTTCATTCTAACACTCCAGAAAACATAGTCTTCACCATCAAATAGGGGGACTTTTAATGGCATCTTCAACTGTTGATCCATTCTGATGTATATTTCTCTTAAAGTGATTTAAACCTTTAGTGAAGAGACTCCCTCTGGTACCAATTAAAGGACCAGATCCTGTCACTGAGAGGGGGGGGTGAATCGGTGACACGATAATTTTATCAATTTTTATTTTGTTAATGCAATCAAAGTTTTAGCACAATATTTTATCGTGGAACCCAATTGGGAAAACCACAAACCATTTTCTATTAACTGCAAAATTTTGTTTTACAAGTTACATAGAAGGAAGATGTTCTTCCTCTTAGATCAGTACCCACTGATCAGGATGCACTCACACCCCTGTTCACCATATCTAACTGGTAGGAGGGTTCAGCTCCATGTTTAGTCATATACAACTAACAAGGAAGCACCTACTCCCTTGCAGGCTCCAACCTACCCTTGCACCTCCTTGCCTCCCTTAATTTATGAATCTGGAAAACTTATACATTATATCTTGACTGCTCCTCTCTTTTCTTTTTTCATATAATCTTCAATGTATCTTCGGCATTCATACATTCTACTTCAATTCTCAACCATATTATATATATTCCTTCATCATAACTCTTCATGGGAATTCACACCCTTTCATGAATCATCACACCTCTTTGTCTATTACATAATCATTGTTTTAAATAACACGGTCATGTCTTTTATAAACAACATATCTCTTCAATCTTTATCTTAGCTTTTGATGTCTTCTTTAATTCATAATAAAATTCTTCTTTGAACTAATATTCATAGACTTTGATCAACAATTATTTATTGAGATACTATTTGTCATGAATTTTTATTCATCAACCCAAAGCATCCATCGAAAAAATGTGGCTTTATTTTACTCATTGTCTTTTGTATTTCTACGGGGTTTTACTAAATTTTGTGATCATGGATATGGCAGCATGTAGATCTTTCGGCAATTATGATGGAGTTTTGATACCCTCTTCTATATTCTTCGTTTGATCCTCAGACGTCTTGACCTTGTCATTATCAGAACAATCGACATTTACAGTGGTCTGAATGTTGTGCAGGGTTTTACTAAAATTGACGAACCTCTAGTTTTAGCATTATGCTCAATCTCCCGATAGAGTGGTGGTCTTGACATTCAACTAGCAGTGGGCTTGGCTATCCTCTAAATTGGCATTCCACTAATTTCTTTGAAAATTTTGGCGGTTTCATTGTCCGTTTCCACCCACCAAAACGGCCCTTAATCCCACGGTCACCCATATGACCGACGTGCAATATATATGTGTGTGTGTGTGTGTGTGTGTTTCCAACGAATGGCCGAGATCTTTCGTCATAAGATCGACAATCATTGTCTCTTTGACCAAAAGGTAGGGGGCCTGATAGGTCATCCCGAGCTCTAGGCTGGTGATATTCTTTGTGAATTCCAAGCACCTAGATCCCCTGCCATACCCTTTCACTACACATCGAATAGTCATAGTGAGGGTTATGGTTATAAACCAATATAAAACTTTTCTCACTATGAATGTGGGATTAATCCAATTGAATGAGTTAATCGGCATCTTCGATCACATGATCGGACGGTTGTTGAGTCTTTATGCAACATTGTCATTCTTACTCCTCTCATTCGCAGGAAGGTGAAGTTAATGGCATGCCATATGGGTTCATTTGCATTCCTTGATTCAACATCCACTGTTGTTGATGGGAAAGTGCACTAGAGGTTGCACCGGACTGTCCATCTTGGGAAATACCATAAAATTGAGAGTTCATTGACCCCATGGATGGAATTCTTTGCAAGTTTCGCACATGCATATTCTGAGAGGTTAGCAACTGATGTTGTGATGGAGACTGTGACCTCAACGTAAGTGATAGAACCAATATGTTCATCAGTTGGAATTGTCTCTGCCTCTACCTGTGAGCGATCCAAAGATTTCACGAAGAGGAAAATAAGTATTTGGAACCACCATCTTTGCGCAAGGATTCGATTTCTACTGGACAGAACTGAATTGATAGCCTCAACACATAATCAGGCTTAGGAGGCTTCTCATAGGAATTAAGCACTGAAAACCAACCCTCGATATTGTCGTCATTCGAAACTTTATACACAGGGATCACCACAGTTCCTATGAGCTCAGCCCCAAAAACATCATCGTCCTTAACAGTGAACTCCACATCATCTTTACAAGTCTTCCCATCTTCAATGGACATTTCTCATTTGTGTTAAAAGAGTTACTCTCATTGTCTTTCACTCCCTCAAGATTTTTCAGACAGGTCACAGAATTTTTACACTAAAGCAAGGATGAGGGCTTCATATACTAGAGAAGCTTCCAAATCCTCATCCTACTCTGAAAAAAGATTCACTCACCTCCCAAGTCCCGAAGTATTAGTTTGAACCATGTAAATATCCCCTCTTCAGAGTCACTTTGTCATTGTCGGGGAAATTCCTCTCATCATCATGGTTGTTACTGCGTATTAGCAAGTCAAGTTATAATTTCCATGTGATAATTTGTATCATCATACTTTTCAAACTGAACAGGATTCATGCGAAAACTTGAAGGCAGATTGTATCTCCACTTTCCAGTGTGGTGATCAGTTTATCAATGAGTGTATTATCATCATCATAAGACGTAGAAGGATTCACATTTGCCAAGATTGACATCCATCTCTTCAAATAGTTTTTGCACTTGTTGTTCATGTTATTTTTTTTTAAGGCTTTAAGATTCTCTCCAATCCATGCATGAAAGTTAGGAACAAGTGCAATCCCTATTTTCCAAGCTTGACATCCATCTCTTCTAACAGTTTTTGCACATGTTGTTCATGTTATTTTTTTTTAAGGCTTTAAGCTTCTCTCCAATCCATGCATGCAAGTTAGGAACAAGTGCATCAAACTTCCCTATATTTGTTGCACAAACTACCACTGTGATTCCTTCCCTTGAGTTCCCCATGTCTGTGCCTAATTACACTCACACTCTTCTACATTGTAATCATGTGGATGGTGTGATTTGATAGTTTCAACATCTTTTGCTTTGTCCATGAATACCATAAAAGTTTCTCCTCCTGTTGACACTATTATTGACAAGGTTTGTTGCACCAGGCACTGATACATCCTCTGAACTTTAGAACTTGTCAGTCTCATCATCACAGACCTTATAGTAACAGAGTGTCTTATAACCATCACACATACATAATGCACATTGTTATTTTTCAATACCAACCAATAGCAGTGTCTCTCATCTATTTGACATCAGTTCCAATGCCATCAATGCCAACCTGTATTGCCATATTGCCAACAATAAATGCATTACAAGAACTTAGGAAAGAAATAAATAAAAACAAGTCACTCAAGGAAAATTTAAACATGAAACAGGGATCTCATAATTCCAACTCTAAAGAAATCGAGCAGGTGATCACGAGTCTAGATATTCAAAAAGAAGAAGACAAAAGAATTAGGGAAGTACTTAGAAGTACTTAGAAGCAGAGAAAGAAGAGGATGACCAGTAAAATATCCATATATCTCCCAAAAATCCTAGCCGGTGAGTGAAAAAAAATCATCCATCTGAACAGATCATTGGGAATAAATATGCAGGAGTTGAAACCCGAAGAAAATTACACTCACCAAAACAAACACATCTAGCACGGTTGTCCACATTTGAACCTAGCGGTTTTGAAGAAACCAACATTGATGAACATTGGATCAAAGGTGTGGAACAAGAATTGGATCATATAGAGAAGAATGAAACATGGGAAATTGTTCCAAGGCCTAAGAATAAGAACGTGACTGGCACAAAATGGGTATTCAGAAAAAAGTTGAACAAGGATGGACAGGTAGCCAGGAATAAAGCAAGGTTAGTATGCAAGGGATAATCTTAGGTTGAAGGAATATATTTTGAAGAAACTTATGCCCCAATTTCCAGAATGGAAGCAGTTAGACTGATCTTAGCTTATGCATGTTCTAAGAAAATCAAAGTATATTAGATGGATGTAAAATCATCCTTCCTAAATGGAGAAATAGAAGAAGAATTCTAAATCGAACAGCCATAAAGGTGTCTACTGTCAGAAAAGTAAGATTATGTTTGCATATTGAAGAAGGCATTGTATTGACTAAAACAAACCCCCAGAGCATAGTATTCAAAATTGGGCGGGTATCTAAAATAGCAAGGGTTCAGGAAAGGAAATGCAAACAAAAATCTCTACATAAGGGTAAATCAAGATAGTATATTGATAATTGAAGTTTATGTTGATGACATTATTTTTGGAAGTGATGATGACAGGATGAGTCAAAAAATTGCTAAGGGCATGTAGAATGAATTCGAAATGTCATTACTTCGTGAGTTGTATTTATTTTTGGGACTCTGCATATGTCAGCAAGATAAAGGTATTTTCATCTCCCAGACCAAGTATATAAAAGAAATGATAAAGATTTTTGGAATGGTATATTGCAATCCTATAAGTACTCCCATGCGGACTAGTTGCAAATTGAGCAAAGATGATAAATCCAACGATGCAAATCAGAGACTCTACAGATCGATGACTGGAAATTTACTCTATGTGACAGCATCAAGACCAGATGTGATGCAAGAAGTTATACAGGTTGCAAGATTTCAAGCAGCACCAAAGGAAACACATGTTATGGAAGTAAAGAGAATATACATATATCTCAAAGCAACAAAATACTATGGATTATGGTATCCAAAAGGGAATTATCTCTCTCTAGTTGCATACACAAATGCAGATTGGGAAGGAAGTGTTGATGATAGAAGAAGTACAGGTGGTGCAGCCTTCTATTTGTGTGATTGAATGGTATCCTGTTTGAGCAAGAAACAGTCTTCAGTATCATTTTCCACGGTAGAATAAAATTATATTGCAATAGCAGCATGTTGTACATAGGTTCTCTGGATGAAGCAAACTTTGCAGGACATACAGGTGGAATATGAAGAGCTTATTCTAATATTTTGTGATAATACCAGTGTTATAAGTATATCTAAGAATCTAATGATGCATTCCAAGAATAAACACATTCTGATCAAATTTCACTTTCTACAGGAACATGTTACAGAGAATAATATTAAGGTAGAGTACATTGGTACAAAATAACAGATTTGTATCTTCGCCAAACCACTTCGAGGGAGACTTTTGAGTATCTTAGACAAAAACTTGGAGTAGTTTCAGCCCCATAGTGATCTACATGGAAGTTGGCATAGTAAGGTAGGGGGAGAGCAGCATTAATCATGAAAGACTTGAATACTTTTTGAATGTTTTTTATCAGAGATTTACACAAGGAAGCAACATGAAAAGAACGATTAGTAGAGATCGGAGGCTTACAGACAAGGGGAGCAGGCCCAAAGAGAAGTCACCCTTTTCCATTAATGACAAAGGGGGAGAGAAAAGCATAGGAATGGAAATGAAGATAAAAGGCATGAAGACATGGGGATCCTTCATGAGCATGAGTGTTTTCCATGTCTAAGTGTTGTGTCAAATTGTTGCCATCAATGCCAAAGGGGGAGAATGTTGAAAGATTAGTTGTTGAAATATTAGTTGTCATTGAATTGTTGAAAGATTGGTTTTCATTGATATCAATGCTTGAACAGGAAGTTAACAAGTTTCATGTGAAGTTAACAAGTTGCATATTAGTTGCATGTCATTAACAAGACATTATGAGTAGGCCCTAAATTAGGAAAAAGGTAAATTCTCGAAGAAAAAAAACTAATTGTAGAAAATTCTCGAATGAATCCAAAACTGACCAATAACTAAGAGCTAACTGGAGTGACACTATTCGTAAACTTGCTTTTCTAATTACATGCATAAACGAAGAGATAATTGATAATTAAAAATTAAAATAAAAAACTTGCAAAAACACTAAAACTCAAATTTGAGGCATCATATGAAGGAATTTGGCTCCCGAAAAGTGTCGAAACGGATTCCAATCTAATAAATCGGATCAGCATGGCAGTGAACCCTTAGAGATCAACTCCCTGTAAAATTTCATCCCAATCAGATAACTGATTCAAAATTTATGACTCTTGGAAATCTCTTCATTTTTTAATGAGATCCTCATTAGAAACAGATAAATACAGAGAACATTCAATTGAATATTTTTGTGTGAATATAGATTGGAAGATCTGAGGCAGTGAGACGAAGGCAGGGAAGTTCAACGAAGGGAGAAGTTTAGAGGAGTTGAGTGTATGGAAGAAAATTTAATGTAGTAGTGTCTCTGAGGTAATCTGTGAGTTGCAAAAGGGAAAAGTAAGGACATTCGCAAGCGGGAAGTATACAGGTCGTGGATCTGTGAAGAAGACAAGAAGAAGATCAAATATCTAATCCACCAGGTCAGCTATATATTGAAGGTATGTTGTTGCAGTCTTGATGAGATATTGATATCAGTAGAAGCAACATAAATATCAGAAACAACAACAACAACAGGTTATCAATTATAGTGACAGAGGTAGTGACAGATTGGTCTACATTTTTATTTCAAGGAGGTTGGATGGGGAAAGGAAAGGGAGTTGCAGCCTCCTTCCGGTTCGAGCCAGTAAATTAGGGAGTTGTAGCTTCCTTTAAGTTGAAGCCTATAAATAGGGGTTGGATCATTCTTCCAGTTGTAGATGGAGAAATAGGAAGTTGGTGTTTCCAATGAATGTACTCTTTGATAAATAAGAAAACCATTTTGTGTTTTTCTCCCGCATTCGGTTTCCACGTAAAATTATGGTGTATTGTGTTTATGTGATGTTTATCCATTATGGTGTTGATGATATATTGAATGTTAATGATAAACATTGAACATTATTGTAGGTTTTATATTGTGATTAAAAGTACTCATTGTGCTCATACTAATTCACCCCCCCCTCTCAGTGTTCCAACAATTGGTATAAAAAAAAAACATTAAAACTCAAATTTGAGGCATCATATGAAGGAATTTGGCTCCCAAAAAATGTCGAAATGAATTTTGATCTGATAAATTAGATTGGCATGACAGTGAGCTCTTCAAGATGCAACTCCTTATAAAATTTCAACTTAATTAGATAACCGATTCAAAATTTATAACTCTTGGAAATCCCTACATTTTTTAACGAGATCCTCATTAGAAACACATGAATACAGAAAAGAGTCAAATGAATATTTACGTGTGAATATAGATTGGAATATTTTAGCCGATGAGATGAAGGAAGCGAAGTTCAGAAAAGGGAAATTTTTACAGGAGTCGAGTGTACATAAGAAAAGTTAATGTAGGAGTGTCTCTGAGGTAATCTGTGATTTGCAGAAGAGAAAAGTGCGGACATCCGTGAGTGGGCAGTGTATAGGTCACAAATTTGTGAAGAAGACAAGCATAAGATCAAATATCTAATCCATCGGGTCATCTATAGATTGAAGGTATGTGGTTGCAGTATTGATGAGATAATGATACGAGTAGAAACAACATAAATATCAAAAACAACAACAGCAACAGGTTATCAATTAAAGTGGCATAGGTAGTGACAGATTGGTTTGCATTTATATTTCAGGGTGGTTGCATGGGGAAAGGAAAGGGGGTTGCAGCCTCCTTCCGTGTAACAACCCTAATTAATTAATTAATTGTCATAATTAAATATTTGTTGAATGTATATTGGTTTAATTAATTAATTAATTAATTTCATGATTAAATATTTGCTTAATAATATCCAGCTTAATAAATCATTGATTATTATTTTGTATCGGAAGATCAACCCATTAATGAAAAGGGGATAAGGTGATTGACACCTAATTGAGGGAGGGTAGTTGAGAATTAAATGAAGGAAGAAGGTGGTGAATGATGGGAGGGGAGGATAAGGCAAGGGGGGAGCATTATTTTTTGGGGGGGAATTGTATTACTGGCTCTATTTTGTTTTGGTGGAGGATCTTGTGGTGGTTTGGCTGAGGAGCGTGTTGTGGTTTTGCTTGAGGAGCTTGTTGGAGGTATGTCACAAGGGGCACCGGGGTTGCTGGGGATTTTGGGCTCGGAGGGCTAGGAAACCGCAAGGGTTTCTGGAGCTAGGGAGCCGGAGAGGCTTTGTTCCTAGCTGGCTGGGAGGAAAAGATTCAGTTTTCAGGCAGTTTCAAGCAGTCTGCAACAACGGGAAAGAAAGGGACAAACTTCTTCTTCAAGAGGTATTTTACTATGTTGTGTAATCTGTTTGTGACTATTTTGGACTGTATAATTTGTGAATTTGATATCTAAACTGATTAAATTTGCTAGTACTTCAACATAAATTTGATAGATTTGTTATAATGCAAACAAAAATAGTTATAATGCAAACAAAAATAGAAATTAGATGTCATGTTCAAGAAAAGAAAAGTAATTTAGATTAAAATTTATTATTTAACTTTGAAGCCTTAGTAAAGGTCTTACACATGGTATCAAAGCCCTAGTTTTAAAACTTCGACCAGGGCCTACCCACCTACCCAATTTAGGAATGGAATTGTTCCCACCCAGAAATTTAAACAACCCCCCACCCAGAAATTTAAACAACCCCTAATATAGTTATATTGAAACCCTAAATAATCGGTATATATATATATATATATATATATATATATATATATATATATATATATATTGAAAGCCTTGAAACCCTTTAATCAGATATAAATCTGGGCCAAGATCTAGCTCCACCTAACCTACAAGCCAAGCACACAATTTTTTTTTTTGTTATATATAAACAATATGCACTTTGAAAATGAAAAGGTATAATATTATACTTATTGAAAGTGTTAAATGAATTTTAACACTTGTTTCAAATAAACAAACAAAT
>ML780613.1:65218-81630 GCA_009831015.1 Picea engelmannii | reverse complement strand
ATAAAATAAAGAGAAAGTGTTGGGTCTTTTAAGAGCAATCTTTATTCTAATCAAGTCTCAGCCAAATTCACCGCAGGACTAACTTAGTGTCCAACCTAATGACCGAGCCAAAGCAATGACAAAACTCATACAAGGCACAAGTTAGAGCCCACTATGGACCAAAAAAAAAGGCAATACAAAAAATATTGGGCCTAAGACCCAAACTCTAATTGTTGCATAAAATTCCACGATTCAATACCAAACTACAAGTCACAATACAAATGTTGATTTAAGCACCAGATCTACGTCTAGAACCAAGCCACGCACCTACAACCATCAACAACACAAGTCATTTACCAAAGAAACTACATACAAGCCAGCACCGAACACAAGTGACACGGGTTAGCAATAACATATGAATTCAAGACAAAAAAATTATATATCAAAAAAAAAGGGGTTTTCCTTTTCCTTTATCCAAGTCCAATTCAACGCCAATTTTTAGGTCAAGCCTCCATACTCATCACCGACTCAACCACTAAATGCCAAATCCCGCCAAGCTAAAGCCCACGGGCCATAATTATGCACTATGCAGTATCAAATCATTTAAGCCCTCGACCTATCCAAATGTCAAGACAACCATCTAATACTAGTCATGAGCCAAGGCAGTGCCAAAGAGAACACTCATTGTTGGAGTTCGTGGATCCAACACTGGTGCACTATGCAATATTAAATCAAATCCCAGTATCAATCCAACAGCGTCGAGCCCGCAAGGGAGAATAGTGTGCACAACACATCAACATTTGAACTTTTCATATGCCGAATGCTCCATGCACTAAACAAATCCCACCATCGCCAAGCCCAAGACTCGACCATAGTGATATGCAAAGGTTGATTTCCATACTGCAAAGGGGAATATAAAGCAGGTGGCAGAAGTGATGGTTACAGCATGAAGGCGCCTCTTCCATTAGGTCTTCAAAGACATATGTCATGCAAAACTGTGGATAATACTCCCAGCATAGCCCCTGCATATTTTGCTAATATTGTCCAGTCCCTTCCCCCATAATACAAAGTACAGTATAGTTATTCCTCCATTTATTACAGAAGCCACCACCAACCTTTGAAGTAGATAAAGGTCGGCCTTTCCACGGTCGTTCTATGGCCAAAAAAAAAAATATATTGCACTTGATGAAAGCAAACAAATAAACAAGAATACCACAATTGCAATACCAGTCAGATAAATACTGGTATTTAGCATACAAAGACCATAAATGCATGACCATGTCGAATATGTGAATGGATTGCAAGGAAGCATGCTCGTATGCAGTGGGTCTGGAACGTTGTTTTCTTTTGTCCATTAGGCCCATGATACCAGACCACACATCTCATCCACACAATAGCCAACAAATCCAGTACACAAGCGCCAAACCAATCCACATGGAGGAGGAGGCACGAGGAGGGTATGTATTATCAAACTCCAAGTCCACATATCAAGCACAGTCAACACATAAATCTCCAAATCCACAAAGTTAACAACACAACCCACCAAAGTCGAAACCAAACACCCATAGCATCGAACACCAAGCACACCTGCACCAAACACAACACGCAACATCATAAGTTAAGCCAAGACTAAGCTCTCAGAGCCAAAGCCATCAAGGGAGGAGCCTCCAGCCATTACCATAACTCCATCGTAGTTGCAGAGTGGGAGAGGCCCCGACCGCACTTGCAGAGTGAGAGAGGCAACAAATGATGAAGCGTTATGAGAACGAAAGTAGGGTGTAGGGTTTTAGGTAAGGAGAGTCGGGGGGGCATGTGGGCCTCATGCGAGGACCCACGATGCCTGAATGTGATTATTTAAAATAAAATAAATAAATAAATAATTATTTTAGTTTTATTTTATTTTAATCCTTTTTAAAATTGTCAATTATTTTTTTTATTTATTTAATTGTTTTAATTTGGTTTAATTTAATTGTCTTAATTTGGTTAAATTTTGAAATAATTTAAAATTATTAATTTAGTTTAATTTAGATATAATTTAATATAAGTATATATGCATTGGTAATTAGATAAATTTTAAAAAAATAATAATAAAATTAAAATAATATATATATATATATATATATATATATATATATATATATATATATATATATATATATATATATATATATATATATATATATATATATATATATATTATGTTAAGAAAGCATAATATTAAGATTAAGCTATTGTATTAATATAGTATTATATTAATATTGGGTATTTTAAATATGCTAATAATGCTAATATTATTGATCAACTTAATTAAGTTGATCAATATTAATAAGGGGACTAACTTGAAACTTAGGTTAATGGATTAATCTAGGTTATTGGGTTGATAATAATTAATCAACATCATGTTCAAGATCACATTAATTAGTTTTAAACGAAAAGTTTAAGGACTTAGACCAGGATAAGATGGAGGGGGCTTCATGCGCACTCGGAAGGTAAGTTAGAGGAATAGGCGAGTTTGGTACAGTGCTAGCGTAGCTACCAGGCGAGAGGGTCAGTAGTTTTCTTAGGCGAAGACATCGAGCTTAGATGCTTTAACCCTAACCTAGCCACTTCCCCTAAAGAGAGTAACGTTTGTTTACAGACAAGTAAAAAAAAACTTACGCCTAACCCTGTTTTCAATTTTAAGTTACACAAATGTGAATTGCCCTAGACTCTCCCTGACAAACTTTTGGTTGATACAGATTCAATTATACAGGATGGTTAGGACTCGAGGAAATCAAGGCAGAGGGGCATCATCGCAGGGACTGTCAGTGCCACCACCACCATCGCCTGAATTAGCTCTCATTCTGGGCTCTTTGGAGGCCATAAATGAGACTTTAAATGGGTGTCAGCCAGCAAGGATCAAAGTGGAGCCCCCACCATCTGGAATGGGTAATCCTGAAGTGTCGAGGGATTCAGGGGGAGGGCCTCCACTCGAGGCCATCACTAGAGAACTTCAGAAGATCAAACTTCCAGAGTTCGTCGGGGGTCGTGCCAGTGAACGTACTAAGGCATGGTTGCAAGGAATGACAAGATGTTTCGCCTTAAGAGACTATGCTTCCACATCAAAGGTGAAAATAGAAATCTTTCAGTTAAGGGACAGTGCCTTGAACTGGTGGGGCAACCTGGAGAGGTAGTTGCACCTTACCCCAGACATTGTCTCTTGGGAAATTTTTGAGGAAAGGTTCCGGAGGAAATATCTACCATCTTACTACAAGGAATAGAAGGTGGGAGCATTTCATGCTCTAGTATAGGGAAACAGGACCGTGGAAGAGTACGAGATCAGGTTCATGGAATTGGTAAACTATGTTTCGTACATGGATAATGATCAATGACAGGCAGAACGCTTTGTCTATGGGTTAAACCGTAAGATAAGGGCCATGGTATGGATGTGGAAACTGTCTTCAGTGGCGGAAGCAGTTGAAAGTGCACGTTATGCTGAGGAACACATGAGCTTAAACAGAGGTATGCGATCGACTTTTCCGCATCATCCTGGATTCATGGGGAAGGCCCCTAGGACATTCTCTAGGGGAGGGAGCTCTAGGCCACCTCCTTATGGTAATAGAGTCTCACCAAGGACAGTTACCACAGGTATTTCGATGGAAGCAAGTGAAACATCCCGTTCATCACCAACGACGCAAGAAGTTTCACAACCTTCTCGGGGAGCAGCTAGTAGGGGCAGGGGTTCCAGGGGAAGGAACTCATTTCAGAGACCGTCATAGAGCAGTGCGCAGGTTCCATCTCTTGTTATGTGTTGGGGATGTGGAGGACCCCATTACCAACGTGACTACCCAAAGTTGCAAGCAGGATTTGTGCATAGAGAAGGAAAGGCCCCGATGGGAAGAGCAAGTGGCAGCCACCAAATTTATGCAGCAGTTAATAATCGCCAGGCAGAACATCAATCCATGGTGGTGGAGTCGTCAGGTATGCTAAATCATATCAATGTTAAAATTTTATTTGATTCTGGTGCTACAGATAGTTTCATTTCACCTTCTGCATTAGAAAAGAGTGGGTTCGCAGACTACAAGCACGACGAATTTAAACAAGTCGAGATGGCTTCGGGGGGGAAACAAGCGGTAGGACCTAGCATTGATAATTGTCTAGTAGAGATGGGAGTGTGTACTACTAGATTGAAGGTATACGTCACTGCTCTTGGGACGTATGACCTAATCATTGGAATGGATTGGTTAGAAGCCCATTGAGCTATGGTAGATTGTTTCGCAAAAAGGGTGCTTTGTGTTGACGATGAAGGAAGGCCAGTAGAGATCCACGGTGTACAGAGAAAGGTGTCTCTACGCTTTATCTCAACTATGCAGGTTAAGCAGTGCATGAGGCAAGGGTGTTGACTTTATGTAGTGGAAGCAGTGAATGAGAGGAAAGGACCCTCCTTGGATCAGTACCCAGTGTTTTCAGAGTTTAAGGATGTTTTTCCGAACGAGTTGTTGGGGTTACCTCTTGAGAGGGAGCTTGATTTTACTATTGAGATAAAACCTAGTGCAGAACCAATTTCCAAGACTCTGTATAGAATGACAGCGCCAGATCTTTGTGAGTTGCAGATGCAGTTGAAAGAGCTACTCAACTTAGGGCTAATAAGGCCCAGTGTCTCACCTTGGGGTGCACCAGTAATTTTTGTGAAGAAGAAGGATGGTTCCTTATGAATGTGTATAGATTACAGGGACTTGAACCATGCTACAGTGAAAAATAGGTAGCCAATGCCACGAATAGATGATCTCTTTGATCATATGAAAGGAGCAGCGGTATTCTCAAAAATTGATTTACGATCAGGGTATCACCAGTTAAGTATTAAGGAAGGCGATATTCCTAAAACTACCTTTCGAAATCGGTTTGGGCATTACGAGTTTGTTGTAGTACCTTTCGGATTAACCAATGCACCAGCAGTATTCATGAGCCTCATGAACGGTGTATTCCGGAAGTACTTAGACCGCTTTGTACAAGTATTTTTAGATGATATCCTCATCTATTCCAAGAACGAAAGAGAGCATGAGAAACACTTGCGAGTGGTGTTGTCCTGCCTTAGAGAGAAAAAATTGTATGGGAAGTTGTTGAAGTGTTCCTTCTTCCAGAAAGAAATTCACTATTTAGGTCATATCATTTCTGGTGAAGGAATCTCTGTGGACCCAGAAAAGGTAAAGGCCATTATGGAGTGGCCAGTGCCGAAAAATGCTCATGAGGTAAGAAGCTTCATGGGGCTAGCAAGTTATTATTGGAGATTTGTGAAAGGGTTATCTAAAATAGCGAAACCCATCACCACTTTGCAGCGCAAGGGGGTCAGGTATGACTAGACAGAAGAATGTGATAGTGAATTCATCGAGCTTAAGAGGTTACTAACTAGTGCGCCAATTCTACGAGTGTTGGATATGGAAAAGGACTTCACAATCTGCACGGATGCCTTGAAGCAAGGGTTGGGGTCCATGCTAATGCAGGATGGAGGAGTGATCGCTTATGCGTCAAGGTAGTTGAAGAAACACGAGGAGATTTACGCTACTCATGATTTAGAGTTGGCAATTGTAATGCTAGCTCTAAAACTTTGGAGGCACTATCTAGTAGGGCGAAACTTTGAGCTCAAAACGGACCATCAAAGTTTAAAAAATATCTTCACTCAAAGGGATCTGAATGCCAGGCAAAGGCGATGGAGTGAGTTCATGAGTGAGTATGATTTTGGTATTTCATATATCAAGGGAAAAGAGAATGTGGTCGTGGATGCCTTGAGTAGGAGACCATGTGTCTTCTCCTTGGTACCCTTAAAAGTCAATCTGAGGGAATGTGTGTTGACACAACTCCTTGGAGACAGTTGGTATTTAAAGGTTACCTCAAACCTCCAGAGTGGGATGAAATTAGATATAAAGTATGAAGGATATAGGCTGGAAGCAGATAGACTATTGAGATATCGAGGAAGGATGTACATCCCCGAAGGTGGGGATATTCAAAGCATCAAACTGAAGGAAGCCCATAGAGCATTTTATTGTGCGCATCTGGGTGTGAAGAAAATGTATGCAGACATGAGGAAGCTCTTCTTCTGGGTAGGAATGAAGCATGATATAGTCCATTTTGTCGCCAAGTGCCTAGAGTGTCAACAAGTGAAAGCTGACCACCATCACCCGACAGGTCTCCTACAACCACATGATGTTCCTATGACCAAGTGGGAAGTCATTTCTATGGATTTTGTTATGGGGTTGCCGCTCACATCTCATAGACACAATGCCATCCTTGTGATAGTTGATAAGTTGACCAAGAGTGCTCATTTTATTCCGGTTAGAGACACTTATGATGCCATTGATGTGGCACGCATGTTTGTAAGTGAGGTCATCCGTTTGCATGGGATACCTAAGAAGATCATTTCAAATAGGAATTCCAGATTCACTTCTAGGTTTTGGACAAGTTTGCAGTCAATGTTGGGGACTTTGTTGAAATTAAGTACAGCTTATCATCCTGAAATAGATGGGCAAACCGAGAGAGTAAATCAAGTTATGGAAGACATGCTTAGCATGTATGTTGTGGATAATCAAACCCATTGGGAGAAGTACCTACATTTGGTAGAGTTTTCCTATAATAACAGTTTTCATAGCTCCATCGAAATGCCACCCTACGAAGCTCTGTATGGAAGGCCATGCAGAACACCGTTGAGTTGGGAAAGATTAGAAGACCGAGTAACAGTTAGGCCAGAATTGATTCAAGAGATGGAGGAACAGGTGATTCAGATTAGGCAGAGACTAATGGAAGCACAGGATAGACAGAAAAGTTATGTTGATGCACATAGGACTGACCGAATTTATAAAGTGGGAGATCAGGTTTTCATTCGTATCAAGCCTAATAAGAGTACCATTCGGTTCGAGAAGGGGACAAATTTGTCGCCACGATTTGTAGGACCATTCAAAATCCAAGATAAAATTGGACCTATTTCCTATCGTCTCGTACTGCCACCCCACTTGCATAAAACTCATAATGTTTTTCATGTATCTGTTCTATGTCATTATGTTGTTGATGAATCACATAAACTAAATTGGAAGGAATTGCAAGTATTGAACACGGGAACCCTCATGGTAGAACCGTTACGTATATTGGATCGTAGAGTCCGACAGCTCAGAAACCGTCTGGTAGACCAAGTTAAGGTCCAGTGGGACAAGTATAGTCTGGGATATGCTACTTGGGAGGATGTTGAGACATTACGACGAGATTATCCCTCACTTTTTTGACCGCCTCGAGAATATGTTTCTCGAAGGTTGGGTGTATGTAACACCACCTTTTGACTTAGACAGCTAAGATTACCTTAGGCCTAATCACCTTTATTTTATATTCACAGTGAAACTATTCATGATACACTTGAACTTTTAAGACGTATGAACCTTTATGAATGTTTAAATGTATTTGAATGATGATGGATATGATGCAATATATTGTGAGAATGTAAATTTTATGAATGTTTAAATGTTATTTGAATGATGATGGATATGATGTGATCTACTATGTGAATGTAAATTCTATAAATGTTTAAATATCACTTGAATGATGATGGATATGATGTGATATACTATGTGAATGTGAATCCTATGAAGGTTTAAATGTTATTTGAATGATGATGGATATGATGCAATCTGTTATGTAAATGAAAATTCTATGAACGGCTAACGTTAATTGAATTATAGGGATATTATGAGATCTATTTCTAACTTGAAAACTTTGATGTTAAAGTTGTTGGTACGTGGATACCGAATTGAGATTATGGTTGTATGCAATTACATGATGATAATGCATAGATATGTATGAGTTTGTGTTATAGACTAATCTGCAGGTCATTGGGCTATGAAATAGCCAAGGGATAATGATAATGAAAGTGGATGTTATGACCACTGACCGAGAAACAATATGGTATGAATCTTTGTATGTGAAATTATATTGGTTTGAATGCATTGCTATGATATGTGGACCAGTGAAGGATTTCAGGTGGTGAGACTGCCTAAAACTGAATAAACGATGACAAAATTCCCAGTAACACGGCGCCACTGTATATTCCATGGAAGGGTGTGAACCCTAGTCCTATTAGGAGGGATGGAGGCCTTTCCCACCGTGTATTCTCCGAAACCTGGAGTCATGGGAGGACAGTGTTAGCTCACGCTCCCCTAGACATGTGATGATGGCTGTCAGTTGCCTGCTGGGGAAGCTTGGTCAAGATAGAGACACTTCCGCTTACGGGTTCTATTTAGAGTTAGGTCAATATAGTTGATGCTCCAAGATAGTCCAGCAGAGGAAGGATGGGAATGGAAGATGGAAGTAAGTTAGGGAGGAAGGATGAATAGAAATAGTTGAGAGTGTATGGAGATTTTCCTTATGGTGGAATTTATTGTTTTTCCTTCTAAAAATAAAATGTGTATATATGTATGTTCATAATTACTTAACTAAACTAGAATTGTCTAAATAAACATTATTGAGCTAGATTATTGTAATTAATGGATTTCGCAAACAATTGATTGGATTATTATCTTTTATAAATTGAATAGTCTTGTTGATTAGATTGGATGCATACAGAAATTACTATAGAGATGATAGTTATTGCTATTACTACATGCACGAGACTTGTATGTACTAGCTACACATGCATTTCTTGCACAGGTACACTAGTATGTATGAGTTTTCTTGGCTTATTGATAATGTTGTTTATTGGATATGAATATATGAACCAGGTGTCATTTCACTTGTATCCTAAAAAAAAAAAACTTTGACTTCCAGACGAAGTTTCCTGAAGGGTGGGTGTGTGTAACAACCCTAATTAATTAATTAATTGTCATAATTAAATATTTGTTGAATGTATATTGGTTTAATTAATTAATTAATTAATTTCATGGTTAAATAATTGCTTGATAAAATCCAGTTTAATAAATCATTAATTATTATTTTGTATTGGAAGATCAACCCATTAATGAAAAGGGGATAAGGTGGTTGACACCTAATTGAGGGAGGATAGTTGAGAATTAAATGAAGGAAGAAGGCGGTGAATGATGGGAGGGGAGGATAAGGCAAGGGGGGAGCATNTTTTGGGGGGTGGGGGGGGAAATTGTATTACTGGCTCTGTTTTTTTGGGGGGGAGGATCTTGTGGTGGTTTGGCTAAGGAGCTTGTTGTGGTTTTGCTTGAGGAGCTTGTTGGAGGTCTGTCACAGGGGGCACCGGGGTTGTTGGGGATTTTGGGCTCGGAGGGCCAAGAAACCGCAAGGGTTCCTGGAGCTAGGGAGCTGAAGAGGCTCTATTCCTAGTTGGATGGGAGAAAAAGATTCAGTTTTCAGGCAGTTTCAAGCAGTCTGTAACAATAGGAAAGAAAGGGACAAACTTCTTCTTCAAGAGGTATTTTACTATGTTGTGTAATCTTTTTGTGACTATTTTGGACTGTATAATTTGTGAATTTGATACCTAAACTGATTAAATTTTCTAGTACTTCAACATAAATTTGATAGATTTGTTATAATGCAAACAGAAATAGAAATTAGATGTCATGTTCAGGAAAAGAAAAGTAATTTAGATTAAAATTTATTGTTTAACTTTGAAGCCTTAGTAAAGGTCTTACATTCCGGTCGGAGCAGGTAAATTAGGGAGTTGTATTTTCATTCAATTTGAAGCCTGTAAATCGGGGTTGGAGCCTCCTTCCAGTTGTAGCTAGAGAAATAGGAAGTTGATGCTTCCATTGAATGTACTCTTTGATAAATAAGAAAATAATTTTGTGGTTTTCTCCCGCATTGGGTTTCCACGTAAAATTATGGTGTATTGTGTTTATGTGATGTTTATTCATTATGGTGTTGATGCTATATTGAATTCTAATGATAAACTATTGAACATTATTGAAGGTTTTATATTTTGATTAAAAGTACTCATTGTGCTCATATTGATTCACCCCACCCCCTATTAGTATTCCAACAATTGGTATCAAAGAAAAACACTAAAAATAAAATTTGAGGCATCATATGAAGAAATTTGGCTCTCGAAAACTGTCGAAACAAATTTTGATCTGATAAATCAGATCGGCATGGCAGTGAACTCTTCGAGATGCAACACCCTATAAAATTTCATCCCAATCGGATAATCGATTCAAAAGTTATGACTCTCAGAAATCCTTGCATTTTTTAGTGAGATCCTCATTAGAAACACATAAATACAAAGAAGATTCAATTGACTATTTGCGTGTGAATATAGATTGGCGGATTTGAGGCAATGAGATGAAGGAAACGAAGTTTAGCGAAGGGAGAATTTTACAGGAGTTGAGTGTACTGAAGAAAAGTTACAGTAGCAACGTCTCTGAATTGATCCATGAGTTGCAGAAGGGAAAAGTGCGTACATCCGCAAGCGGCCAGTGTACAGGCTGTGGATATGTGAAGAAGACAAGCAGGAGATCAAATATCTAATCCACAAGGTGTTGCAGCTATAGATTGAAGGTATGTGGTTGCAGTCTTGATGATATATCGATATCAGTGGAAACAACAGAAATATCATAAACAACAGCAACAACGCGTTATCAATTACAGTGAGAGATAGTGACAAATTAGTCTACATTTATATTTCAGGGCAGTTGGACGTGGAAAGGAAAGGGGGTTGTAGCCTCCTTCCAGTTGGATACGATAAATTAGGGAGTTCTAGCTTCATTTAGGTTGAATCCTGTAAATAGGGGGTTGGAGCCTCCTTCTAGTTGTAGCTAGAGAAATAGGAAGTTGGTGCTTCCAATGAATGTACTCTTTATTTATGTTAATTTTTGAACTAGTGGACTAATAGTGAGGTGGAAGGAGTTGGTTTTGGTGGTTTTGTCCAGGGATTTTTGCAGTTTCTAGCATCATATCGCCCATTCGTGCCTTCAGCATGTATTTTTTGTCCCTAGCATATAGGATAGGTTCCCAATCCATTTTTCATATTTGCATTTTCCTATGACTACGATCTGTATGCCTTAGGTACGAACCCATTTATTAGCGACATGGAACCTTCTTATTGTTACTAGAAGTGTCGCTATTGAGTGTTATAGGCTTACCAAACATGGGTGCCCTAGTTAGAACCTTTATGCCATTTGGTGCCCATGAAAAAATTATTCCATAGGACAGGGACTCCCTTATAGTTTTGATATGACTTTGCATTTGAACCTCATATTCTTACTCATAAGCATTCTGACCTTCACCTATGGGAATCCCACCGAGTCTTGTTTAAGCTCTTTTCTGACTCTCTCAAAAGAGAAAAGATTGTCGAGTGAACTTGTCTCTTTCACACTCGTTAAATGGCTTTGAAAGGACGTCTATTTGGTGTAAGTTTAACCCTTTTTCGGACCAATTAGACTAATTTTGAAAAAGGAACACTCTAGTCAACATTGGATAGAAGAGTTCTCCTAGGTATTGTTTTATACTTTTTCGGGCCCAGGGGACTAAATTTATGAAAAAGGACATTCTTTGGAGTTAAGTTGTAATTGCATTTCATCCTCCTTCTTGTAGTATTGAACCTATTGTCGATTCCCGCTTTCTCATTATAAGCCTCTTACCTCAGCAATTTGCATCACCAGCCAAGCAGAGCCTTATTTATATCCTTTGTAGCTTGACACCCTGTACCCTAAGAGGAAGCATTCCCCTGAGTGTCTATGCCCCGCATGCACTTCCTTGCATTGAGCATAGGTATGTTCCACTGTTTGGAGTTAGTTTCTTACTCACAACACTTGTTTCATCCTCTCTATCATAGCATTCATGTGCCTATGAAAAAAAAAAAAAAGACGGGCCGGAAAAGAAAATTATCTTATATCGGCAGAAATTGTGTCTCCTTTGAACAAAGCATAAACTTTTGAGTCCACTTGTCATCCAAAGTTTGGGTTTAGCATGACCTTAGGAAGCTGAGCTTGGTACTTAGAGTTTACTCCTCCGACTGGCTATTATTCCAGTACCTATGGAGAGTTTGATTGATGCTTCCTGCATCACAAAGTTTCATCGTGAAGTCTATGTTGTCAGAGTCCTCCATATGTCTCATGATCTTGTTCAAAGGAAGTCTAGAAGCATGTGTCATCCATTTCTCAGAACTCTTGACTTTGCATGTCGGCCATACCCTCAGTGTGTCTCAGAGTTACATGAAGTTGTAGTCCTACTATGCTCCCTGGTCTTACTTTCATTATAGGTAGGTAACCTTGAACCCATCAGTCGACATCTCCTCATTGGTCGATGACTGGGGGTTTCCCTTGTGTTCGATAGCAAGAAATCTATTCACACATTGGGATTCATGTAGTGTCTTGGATGCCATTATCCTTATTGGTGGTTTCCTCGCTTTTGTCGGCAATCTTCCTTATTGTTTGTTATTCAAAAGGTATTTTTCATGCACTACTTGCATCTGGTGCATGTGAAACATGCACAGGTTCATTGGTTCATGAACATCCTCTTCATCTGAGTTCCTCCAAATCATCAAGATATTGCTTTGTACCTCGTACTGACTGATGAGAGATGCCTTAATGCTCTCCTTTTAGCAAGTCTCCTTCCATCAACTTCTGCTCATCTATTATGGAAATGAGACCTAGAGTCCTACGAGTAACCAGAGGTTTGCAATCATTAGTGGCAGACTCTCCCGCCATCGACAATTAGGAATACATCAATGTCTCATGATCAATGGATTCTTCAAGTGTTCGACCTCAACACCTTTATTCACCCTTGTAAGAATGTACTCGGTGCCTTGATACCTACTTTCATTATTGGTAAGTTGTCTCGCATTTTTTAACGGTATACCTTAGTGACCGGTAATCAAATGAAGTCTCATTATGTTCGACATTAACTACTCTATTCACATGATGTAGAATTGCACCTTTGGTGGATAGTGTCAAAGACATGGAGCATTGGTTTATAGTAGTATCTTTCATAAGTTGTTGTCATTGCACCAATACCCATATGACTTCAGTGATCATGGGAGATCTGATTGTACTCCATTGTATACAGATATCTTCAAATTGATTTTGAGACTGGTTTTCCATAGGGCCTTGTTCGTGACTATGATCGTCTATGGAATGTGTCTACTTTGTATTTCCTATTCATGGCCATGAAAAACTATTTGGTATATTTCCACATGGATCTGCGGTGTAATTCAAATTAGCATCCATGTGTACAAAGTCATTATGGATTGTAATATTCTCATGAGTAACTAGTTCTTCCATATGAGTCTCCATTACTCCACTTCTGGGAATTATAATGTATTTCGGCCATCGCAGATACTCGTCTGACCTCACACATTAGGGGGCATCTATTATAGAAAAAATTTCCTCACCCCTTGCAACTTGTTTGGATGGCCTTTCCATTTCCCTATGCAGACTTGAAGTTCCCTTTTGTACTTCCCAGAGCCAAAAAATCATATTTTTCCACATATACGCACCCTACCAATTATACAACATGTGTATATGCAAGTTGCACCACTACAACCCACGTACATCAAGTTTGATGTTCAAAATTAAAAAGTGTGTCGGGTTTCCATGTCAATTCACGAGATCCATGATCCTTAACCTTCCATATATTGGAAATGTATTGACTTGGCCCTTCAGTTCCATTTGAAGGCTATAAATTGAGCCATATCCAAGCCGTGGAAGTGGAGAGAATTCAACTTTTGAGAGAAAAGATACTCTGGGGAAATTTCCACTTCACATTGAATCTGCATCCCTTTATCCTTTAAATTCTAAACCCATTGTTCATCCCCCAATCTCTTTCCTTATTTGATGGAGAACCTCATTGTCTCCTTTATATGAGCTTGCCTTTGGTGGAGGATTGAGGTGGTGGAGGCCCAGCTAGAAGGGACTTAGTTTCTCGGTTCTGAGATGTGCTGACACAGAAGTTTTCACTTATACACTTTTGTTGATCATTTTTAATATAAATACTCTTTTCTCATCCAATTGATATCTTGCAAATATTTGAATTATTATTCCATGGGCGTATTTGTCATATATGTTAATGGATTATGTTATTTTATATGCTAACATTATATATTATCACCATCTGCTTGTGTATATTGGTTGTTGAGGACAAGTTGCACGTATAAAGCTTTGAGTTGTGTGCTCAAATGTGGTCTTCATCGAACATCTGGACGAGGTAGGCTCTTGGACTTGTCTTGTTATTATTTCATTTATATAGCATACTTGGGATTAGAGTTTATTTCTACAATCATTCCATCTATTGTGGTTTACCCCATGCATAGAGAGATTTTCCTCGTAACAGATATACAATATAAACTTTTATCTAATGATTACAATACTAGATTTGATATGGACATTGAGTGAAACACACAACAAAGGAAATGAATTTAGAGGATTCAGCCCAAAACCTCATGCATGAAGTTCAAAGCACTATCTCTCTAATTAAATAGAAACTTATATAACATTCAAAAATATTTATGTCAATTGGATTTAGCTCAGGTGGTTGGGAGGAATGATTTTTATCCTCCACAATCAAGTTCAATTGCCACAAGTGACATGTTGATCTCTTAATGAGTATATTATTGTAATGGTTTTGAGCTTTGTTGTTGACTAACCTTTTTTTTTTTAATGTAAACTAGGAAATTTGTATTATATAAAGGATGCCTAGGGGCAGCAGATTACATATTGAGGAAAAAAATAATCCAACGGTGAGAGAACTTCCAAACCTGAGACCAGTCTGAGTTGGACTTGAGAGTTACATTGAGATACATGAAATATACAACTATTCCAATCCAAAATTCTGATAGTATAGATCCTATAAAAAAAAACCTAAACAAAACCAAAATTTGAAGCACTTGTAAACTGAATCTTAAGGAAGGAAATTGTTTTGTCCATCAACATCCTCCATTTCAGTGTCCTCTTTCTGCTGAACCGGAACATTGAGGTATGGGAACTACGGAGGCATGGGGGTGGATTTTTTCGATTCTAAGGCAGTTAGCGTGATTCCCTATTGTCCGTGGAAGGTTGGCTGGAGTTGAATTTCCTCAAGTTGGCTTATTAGGGCATTCACCTCATCATTCGGGGATTGGAAATATTGCATGTGATTTACATTTAATTCAAGCATTGTCGATACTTGAGAGGCAAGAGTACCCACTCTACTTTGGATGGTTATGAGCATCGAATGAACGACATCCAATTCTTGTTGGAGCTGGAGCATTCTAGAGTTGGTACCTTCTCTTCTGCTAGTCATGTTGATATCTCTGCTCCCTCGATTTTTCCGCCTTGCAAAGAGTTAAATGATACAATGCCTAACAAACGAGCTGCAATTGTATTTGTATGTGTTCGTTACCTAAAATGGAGGGAGGTACAAACCTCCTCGTTGGCTGAAAAGATCCATATATCCACCTATCTTTTCCCAATCTGGAGCAGAATGACCAGGTGTGTGGTTGCAGAGATTGTTGAGAGATTTTGGGGGTGTGAGAGCATTTGTCTCTCGCAATTGTTGCAAGTGAACGAGTGCAAAGAATATTGTTGAAGAGAGAAGTAGAAAGGGGGCATGACGGTCTAATGTGAGTGGTGTATAGGGTAAAATAAAGGTTGCACAGGTGCAGATATGGCTGAGAGGAACCAAAATCATGGGAACATATGGCTCCCGAAGTTGTAGCATGCATACTAGGGCGATGAGAAAAGTAGACGGGAGAAGAAGGAAAAGGGTTGGACATATAAAAGGAAGCAATGTGCCAGAAGGACGTAAGCAGGGGGGGGCATGACTCATTTTGGAGATGATGAGCACAGAGGGGAGAAAGCAGGGGAGCATGGAGATGAGGAACGAAATGAGGGGGGAGGAAATAAGCCAAGGGGGGCGACCTTGGGATCAAGGAAGAAGGACCCATGGCGGGACGAGAGGGAAACCATGTGGTTCCATAAAATAGGGCCAAGGAATGAAGCAAGGCCCTTTCTACCCAAAGTTTAGGGTCATATGGCAAGACCATAGGAAAGGGGCTAAGGGGCAGGACTATGACTGGTTCTTCCATCAATGTTTAGAGAACCAACTTCTCCATTAACTCCCATGTTGTCCAATTTATTGGGGAGGGAGTTGAGGTCTCGCCTGATATGCCATGGGTAAACTTGACTGAATTCCTTGATGATTCCATGAATGCAAAGAAAAATTGATCTCAGACTCAAATCAGTGAGAAGGGAGGAGAGATTCAAATGTTTGATTGTGTTCTTTGAGTCACCCACAACAAATAGGATTCCTATGTTTTTGGATATTGTTATGAGCAA
This sequence comes from Picea engelmannii, assembly GCA_009831015.1. Classification (NCBI taxonomy): domain Eukaryota; kingdom Viridiplantae; phylum Streptophyta; class Pinopsida; order Pinales; family Pinaceae; genus Picea; species Picea engelmannii. The sequence goes on along the minus strand of ML780613.1, from coordinate 65,425 downwards.
GCCTTACAAGAGAGAATATGCTTCATTTTGAATATTAGTAGTCACTCCTATATTCCATGAGTAGGTAGTCTTAATTTGTCCTCTAAGGTCATAAAGCACCCTTCTCGCACATACCATCGCGTTACTATTGACCAACCTTGTGCCCTGAAGATTCTAGGGTTTGAAACAAGAAAAAGTTCTCGAGGATTTCCAAAATCTTTTTAACCT
>ML780613.1:20613-56050 GCA_009831015.1 Picea engelmannii | reverse complement strand
ATATATATATAACGTGTCCTCCGTGTCCTGTTTTCGGGGGTCGTCGTGCCCGTGTCGGATACTCGTATTTCCGTGTCCTCCGTGTCCCATGTCCCCATGTCAGGTGACTTTGGTTATTACCTATGCCAATATATGTATTTATGCATATTTGAGCAAGGGCTTTGTATCACATCAAGTCAAAAAGTGGGGATCAAAGTTGGATTCAACCCTTGGATTACAAACACAATGTCTTTCTTTCCAGACTTTTCTTTGACCATTATCATTTGGCAAATTTGTCATCAAAAGAAAAAGCTTCTCTAAATCCAAAAAGAAAAACACAAAAGCTTGTTTGATGGCAAGTTGCAAAGATGAATGACCATTAGGTAAATCCAATTAAGACATCCTAAGACATAATGCCTATTCCTTCTAATATTGCAACGACTTTGATTCCTAAGAGTAGTGGAGAAGGCACTTATAAGTATTGGAACGACTTTGGTTCCTAAGAGTAGTGGAGAAGGCACTTATAAGTATTGGAATGTTAGATATTACACTTAATTTAGTTGATTAAAATTTTATTGATTTACTATTAAATCATTATAATTGAATTAATGAATAGTGGTTGGCTTTAGAGAAAAGATGCAAGATACCAGATTTAATAAATATGCAGAACAAAAATAAAATGCTAGAAATGGCAGAATAACAGTAATATAACCAGCATAATCTCCACAATAACACAGTAATGATGTAAGAACAACAACAGAAATACCACTTTGATTCAAAAAGCAATGTTCACGGGCCTCTTCGAGGGGGCAATCTCCAGTCGAGCAGTGCTCTGTTACAATAATATCCAAGCTAGGGTTTTCATACCCTCGACCCTTATTTATACTAAATATGTCTATCAAGAGATGCATCTAGAGGAAGATCCTTCTAGAAGCGGAAACTTCTATTAGGTCTTCTTACATCCACCTTATTCTATTTTATTGAAAGGCCTTATTAATATTGACCTTTATTACATCTGAATATATTGATCTACCTATGTGCGGGTTAGGACCCTAACATGTCCGCCCCCTTAAAAACAGCCTTGTCCTCAAGGCTTGAGATGTGGAAACTGCTGCAGAATGGTAGTTGGTTCCCAAGTGGCATCTACTGAAGTTGTATCTTTCCACTGGACTAGCACTTCCTTGATGGTTCTCTAACGCATGCGACGCTCACACTGGTCCAAAACTGCTTCTGGTTGTAGCCAAATGGATCCTTCTTCAGCTAACTCTGGAAGGTTGGTTTGAATTTGGCACCTAGTTCCAATCACCTTCTTTAAGCATGAAACATGAAAAACAGGATGTAGTTTCCACTGACTGGACAGCGCTAATTGATATGCGACTTGTCCCACACACTTGAGAACTGTATAAGGACCATAAAATTTGGGCGCTAGATTCTGACAATGCTCTGCCTTGAGGGAAGTTTGCTTGTATGGTTGCAGTCACAGAAACACATGATCCCCTTCTGCAAATTGATGTTCAGAGCGACCTTGATCTGCTTGTTGCTTCATGCGATTATGTGCCATGACCAAGTTCTCTTTAAGGGTACGAAGAATATCCTCTTGAACTGTAAGTGTTTGGTCAACCGCCTGGAACTTCAAGGTACCCAGTAAGTATGAGAGAATTGAAGGTGGCTTCTGTCCATATACTGCTTCAAAAGGAGTCATGCGAGTAACTATATGATAGGAAGTGTTGTACCACCATTCGGCTAAGGGTAACCATTGAGCCCACTGATGTTGTTTTTCAGTGGCAAAACACCTCAGATATGTTTCCAAACACTTGTTGATAACTTCTGTTTGACCATCAGTCTGGGGATGATAAGTTGCGCTGAGATGCAATTGGGTTCCATGTAGCTTAAACAGTTCTTGCCAAAAATTGCCTGTGAAAGTTGGGTCACGATCAGAAACAATAGAGTGCGGCATGCCATGAAGCTTGAAGACCCAGTCCATGAAAATTTGAGCCACCGTGGATGCAGTAAATGGGTGTTGAAGAGCGCAGAAATGAGCATACTTGAAAAGGAAATCCACAACCACCATTATGACTGATTTATTCCCCGATTTGGGTAAGCCGGTAATAAAGTCCATAGAGATATCCTTCCAAATAGCAGGTGGAATCGGAAGCGGTTGTAGTGTACCCGGATATTTGATTGTTTCTCCCTTGTTGCATTGACACACCTCGCATTCAGCGACAAAATTACGGATGTCCTATTTCATACCATCCCAGAAAAAAGAACGTTTGACACTGTCATATGTTTTGGTGAACCCTGAGTGCCCCACTGTGGGTGTAGCATGAAGCTCAGAAAGTACCGTGGATTTAAGCTTTGATTGTTTACTTAAATACAAACGACCTTTATATCGAAGCTCATCCTAGAGCCAAGAGTACCCTGGGGGAGCCGGAGCCTTGGTCTGCAATTGTTGGATCAGATGCGAACTTTTGGGATCTTGAAGCCATTCCTAGCGCACAGCTTGGAGCCAATTGGGTACAATGAAGGAAAGAGAAAAAAGGGATCCTTCTTCTTCATATTTTTGGGACAGTGCATCTGCCACTACATTGTCTTTTCCCTTCTTGTAAATGATCTCATAATCTTATCCAAAGAGCTTAGTCACCCATTTTTGTTGCTCTGGGAAGGAAATGCGTTGTTCCAGAAAGTACTTGAGGCTTTGATGGTTGGTCTTAATTTGGAAGCGTTGCCCCAAGAGATAAGGGTGTCACAGATCAACGACACGCAGAATAGCCAACATTTCCTTTTCATAAATGGGTTTGCCCAGATTCCTTTCAAACAGTTGTTTGTTGGTGAAGGCCAAAGGTCGACCCTCTTGCATAAGGATAGCGTCGATTCCTTTCCCTGAGGCATCACATTCCAACACAAAGGTCTTTGTGAAATCAGGAAGGGCCAGAACCGGAGTGGTGCACATGGTCGTCTTCAAGATTTGAAAAGCTTGAGCAGCGGTTGGAGCCCAAGTGAAAGAGTTCTTTTTTAGGAGAGCAGTGAGAGGTGTTGAAATCTTTCCGTAGTTCTTAACAAACTTGCGATAATACCCTGTTAAGACCAGAAATCCACGCAAGCTTTTGAGAGTCTTTGGGTGCGGTCAGTCTTGCATAGCTTCAATATTTTTTGGATCCACCCTAACACCATCCTTTCCAACCAGATGACCCAAGTATTCTACTTTTGAGGCACCAAAAGCACATTTAGACTGTTTCAGGAAAAGTTGGTGCTGAGAGAGTAGATGGAGAACTTGATCCACATGAGTAAGATGGTCTGTCCAAGTTTTGCTATAGATGAGGATATCATCAAAGAAAACTAAGACAAAATGACGGAGAAAGGGACGGAAGACATGATTCATGAGGCTTTGGAAGGTGGAGGGGGCATTACATAAGCCAAAGGGCATGACCAAAAACTCATAGTGGCCCTCATGAGTGAGAAAGGTCGTCTTGGGAATGTCTGCCTCTTTCATACCTATCTGGTGATAGCCCGAGCGAAGATCAAGTTTAGTAAAGAATATGGCACCACTCAATTCATCCAGGAGGTCATCAATGACAGGAATGGGAAATTTGTCTTTAATGGTCAGTTTGTTGAGGGCACGAAAGTCAGGACACATTCTCCAAGAACCTTCTTTCTTCAGGACCATGACTACAGGAGAAGAGTAAGGGCTTGTACTAGGGCGGATAACGCCTGCATTAAGGACTTCCTGGACCATTTTCTCAATTTCATTTTTTTGTGAAAAGGGGTGGCGATATGGATGGATATTGGGAGGAAGGCTTCCGGGTACAAGGGGAATGGAGTGATCATGAACACCGCGGGAAGGAGGGAGTCCTTGGGGAGTGGAAAATACCATTTGATGTTTAGAAAGGAGGGATTGGAGGTCATGCGGCACTGGGGGTGTCTCTATTGCTTGTATGGCTTGGAGTTGGGCAGTGACACCAGAATGACCTTTTTTTAGCATCTTTTCCATGCGATGGGAACTAATGACCTCAAGTGAACCAGTAGTGATACCTTGGAATTTATATTGGTGGCCTTCCTAATCAAATTGCATGGTTAATGCCTTAAAATCCATGAGAATGGGACCCAAAGTTCTTAGACAGTCTGCACCCAGCACAATGTCACAACCACCCATGTCGATAGAAAACATATGGGATTTTAGGTGGTAGTCACCGATTTGGAGATGCACATTTTCACAGCGCCCTCCACATTTCATGGAACCACCATTGGCAATCATGATTTGGAAATTATTGGGAGCATGGATGTAGCAATGAGTTTCTTGGGCAATGTGGCAATGAATAAAATTATGGGTGCTTCCACTATCAACCATAATGATGACCTTCCGATGCTTGATGTAACTAATTAAATTGAGGGTTTGGGGAGCGGAGAAGCCAGTGAGAGCATTGAGGGAAATGATGGGTTCTACTTTAGGAGGGTTTGAGGGAGGGGTTATGTCAATGATTTCAGGTGACTCAGACACAAGGGGAGTTTCAACATCCTCTTCCGAAATATCCTCAGAGATGGCCATAAAAAGATTTTGTTCTTTACACTTGTGGCCCAGGAAATATTTGTCATCACAATTATAACAAAGGCCTTTGAGTTGGCGTTCATCCATTTCAGCCCTGGTCAATTTTTGGATCTTTAATGGGGCGGGGGGAGTAGTGGGAGTGACGGGTTTAGGGCGAGTGATAAAAGAGGGTTTTTGGTTTTGAGAGGATACAACCTGTTGTGCTTCTTTATCTCTTTTAGTAGCCTCTAACCAACTTGAGGTTCGAGCCATGAGGACATGGGCCCGAATCTCCTCCTTGAGGCCACTGATAAAACACTCTCGAAAGAAAGCATCAGTCATGCCCTTTATTCGAAAAGCCAGGCGCTCAAAGGCAGCTATGAAGTCTTCTACTGTTCTGGATTGTTTCAACTTTGTCAAACGACCCAAATGGTTGGTGTTCGTGTCAAAGCGTTCATAAAGCTCAATCACAAATTGGGTCCAAGCAATATACCCTTGACGGGAAGTTTTTCTCCATTGCCACCATTGCCAAAGTTCTTTATCTAGATGGAGAACACCATACCAGAGTTTGGCCAAGTCATCTGTGATGTCGTATAAAGAGAAATAATGTTCCATTTGGGTGACCCAACCAGTGGGGTCCGAGCCATCAAATTTGGTCACATCCACCCGTGGAAGGCGTAGGTCACGTTGAAAGTGATGGGGATGAAAGGTATGGGAATGGGAGGAATGTTCGCCTTCGGTCTTTGGAGGTGCTTCAAAGAAAGGGTCATCTATAAGGATCTTCAGTTTCGTGCAGAATGATGCAAAGACAGATTCAAGTTGGGTGGTCAGTTCTTGTTTGACTTCCCCCATTAAGGACTGCATGGTTGTATTTATGGTTGTATTTATGGATGAATCGATGGAGGCAACAGTAGCACTGAGTTGTTTCACTTCTTTTTGGGTCTCAAGGAAACCAGATTGCAAGGTGTTGAAGCGAGTTTCCAGATCTTGGCTACGGGTATGGGCCATGAGGATGGGTGAACTGAAAAGGGGCGGGCGGGGTCAAAAATTTTGCCGAAAAATGATATGGATGAATGTGATAAGGGCGAAGAGACGAATCCAATGGAATAGGTCTCAAATAATGGTGAAAAAAATTCCAAACTTACCTACGTAGTTATACTTCGGTCTGAAGAATACTGCAGTGATGAAATCCCCAAATGCTCAACCAAAAAGAAATGTGTATTTACTTGGCAACCCGAACACAGTTGCGCGGCAATAGATCTGGTATGTTTTAATTTGTTTATGTTTATGTCCCCCAAGGGTTATATAGACAAGGGTTTGCCCTATGCTATAGCTCTCTGATATACGTGTGGGGTCCAACAGTAGTACTCGGCCCAATATCTCAGGGCACTAACTAAGGAGGATAGACCGTACCCTTAGTCATACTACCCGACTACCCAGGTACTAGAGAGTATCTTCTCGAGTGATGTTCTCGATGACACTATAGCAGTCCGGCGGCCGATAGGTTTATCTAAAGAGGGATTCAGAAAATCTAGGTCGATCCGTACATAGGTGTTGTCTGATGCGTTACCACTCGAAGGAGTACCAACAAGGGTTACAAGGGTGGCCAACAGATGTGCGCTTAAGAACCACTTGTATTTCCTGCGTGTATGAATCCCTCAACCGCAGGTTTATGCGCGTAACGACATATCTATGTGGCTTAAAGACGTTGGAATACGTCTCTACCCTGGAAAAAAAATTCCCACAATTTATGCCAAGGAAAGTGCTCTGATACCACTTGCAAGATACCAGATATAATAAATATGCAGAACATAAATAAAATGCTAGAAATGGCAGAATAACAATAATATAACCAGCATAATCTCCACAATAACACAGTAATGATGTAAGAACAACAACAAAAATAGCACTTTGATTCAGAAAGCAATGTTCACGGGCCTCTTCGAGGGGGAAACCTCCAGTCGAGCAACGCTCTGTTACAATAATCTCCAGGCTAGGGTTTTCATACCCTCGACCCTTATTTATACTAAATATGTCTATCAAGAGAAGCATCTAGAGGAAGATCCTTCTAGAAGCGGAAGCTTCTATTAGGTCTTCTTACATCCACCTTATTCTATTTTATTAAAAGGCCTTATTAATATTGACCTTTATTACATCCGAATGTATTGATCTACCTATGTGCGGGTTAGGACCCTAACAAAAGATAGATAAATTTTGATCCACTTATGTATACATGAGTGAATGTAAATATATCATTTGACAAGTCTTCAAGACAATGTAGGGGCAAGGTTTGATATACATATATATATATGCGTGAGGATACTAGGTAATGGTAAGCATACTTCACACAATTGACCATTACTATTGGGTGTCCCCATGGCTACCTAAAAGTATTAAGTAAATATATTATTTAATAGACTTTAAGAAAAACACAAGGTTAGTTTTGTTTTACATATATGTATACACGAGTAGTCGTATACATGCCTTACACATTTAAGCATTGTATTTGAGTATCTTCATGGTTACTTAAAGGTCATGTTAAATAAATATATCATTTGGTAGGCATTAAAAAAATATGGGATGAGTTTAAGCCATGCCATACAAACCTTGCACATTTTACTACTCTTTCAAAATATCGCTACTATTTTATAATGCCAATTAAATTTTTTATATAAATGAAATATTTTTCAACATTGAAATCAATGTAAAACTTCTTCCACATTTAACCATTGTATTTGGGTATCTTCGTGATTACCTAAAAATCTCATATTGAGTAAATATATTTGATAAGATTAAAAGAAAATGTGGAATGGGTTTTAATCTACATATATATGCGTGTAAGAAGTGCAATACAAACCTTGGACATTTGACTACTTTTCCAAAATATCCATACTACTCTATAATACCAACTAAAATCCTCATAAAGTGAAACTTCTTCAATAATGAGAAAGTGATTTATTCATTAACTTATTAAATCACGTATGTATATGTAGGATTGGTTAATAATAAAGCTTTATTAATCTATGCCGAAGGCGTATACGGACTATAGCGATTGATAATTCGTTAACTTCATATTAGTTTGTCATTTGACTAATTTTTTTTTGCATAATCTCTATTGTTCGAACTAGAGAACTAAAAACGTTATTTTTTATATAATAAAAAAAACCTTATATGTCATGATCTCATTGGATAATAGATTCGGGGTCTTATTGTCAGCTTTGTTATTCCCAATGTTTTATATGTTAACATATCCAAAGTTTTTGATCATCTACGGTCTTTTTTTAATTTTTACTATTTTTATTTAAATGTTTAGATATCCAAAGTTTTGAGCATCGAGAGTCAGTTTTTTATTAGTTGACTTCATATTAGTTTGTCCTTTGACTAATTTTTTTTTGCATAGTCTCTATTGTTCGAACTATTGTTATTATTATTATTATTATTATTTCTTATGATTAAGTACTTAAAGAGACATTTTTATTATTTTGTACGTAAACAGGCCTTCCACACTACATTCTTTCTTAAATGTTTACATAATGTGAGGCCCTTGGATGGTTCTGACAGCCTTAAATGTTTACCTAACAAGCCTCACAGCCTTAAATGTTTACTTAACAGGCATGTTACAATACATTTTCCTTTGTTTTTTTTATGCAATCTTGTCTGTAGTGAATTTGGGCAATATTGTTCTTCATCAGCATTACTGGTTCATTGGTTGATGCTTTCTCGTTGGTTCGTTGGATGTTGCTTATTGTTGTTTGATTCAACTTTGCAAAGTTGAGGTCTTGCAGCTGCAATTGGACATCTTGGTGCTTGTTCACTAGTTTGTTGTTTGTTATTTTCTCTTGTCTACATCAACTTTGCAAGGTTGAAGTCCTACACCCATAGTTCAACCTGTTCTTTCACTTTGCAGGGTTGAGATCATGCGCCCTTGTTTGCTTCAACTTTGCAAGGTCGGTTTCATGCATCTGCAGTTGGACCTGTTGTTGCAGTTTGCACGATTGGGATTATGCATCCGCAATTGGAACTACGCTTATGTTGTTCCCCATTCACGGGTAAGTTTCAGTGCCATGGTTTCATTCATATCCGTTGTTTGTTGTTTACTATTTGCAGTTTGCAAGTAAGATTTTTCAATACTAGGAATGCCTGAGTCAAAATACTCTTGCAGAACATCTTTGTATGTGACTACTATGACCAGATAAACGGGAGTGTATTGTTGTCTTGTTCTTGTTCTTGAACGTCAATGTTCGACACAGAACCCACCTCTCCATAGTGACATATGAAAAAGGAAATCAAATTTTCTCCTCATATTTTTTGTTCCTGAAAACCATACATTTGGTACATTTTTTCCAGGTTGTTCCCTTCCAAAACATCTCGTTCCCCTTTGAATGTCAATGTTGGACACAAAACCAACCTCTATTGCAGCCATAGTGACATATAAAAAAGGAAATCGAATGTTCTCCTCATATTTTATGTTACTGAAAACCATACGTTTGGTGCATTTTTTTCAAGTTGTTCCCTTCCAATCACATATGCCCACTTCCATGTCCTGGACATCATCCCATAGCTCTTTGGGAAATAGCAATGCAAAGGGGTTTGCAAAACAAATTCAAAGTTATCATTGTGGAGGAAGCATCTACGAGGACCTTGCCATCCTTTCTTTGCAAGTTGTGACAGGGCATGTTTTTATTCTCTGGATCAAAAACCACATATAGTTGTTGGTTTTATGTTGGCCTTTGGGTCTTGCAAAGAATCTTTCGTCATCGTTTTCAGATATGAACCTCGTCATGTAGAAATGGTTCTTTGTAATTTGAATGGTCAGTTCATTGATCTGTATTAGACTGGATTTCCCAATACCTAGTTTTAGAATATCTTATTCATGTTGTAAGATAATTGAAACATCTTAGAATATCGTCTTCATCTTGTAAGATAATTTAAACCTTAAGAAGTCGTGACCATGTTCATGTGGTAAAAGTTTGTAATGCCTAGTTCTTTTGCTTTTGTTTATCCGACAGACCATCTATATGGGTTTTCTCAGTGGAGGACATCAACAAGTCATTTCAGATCTTTTTTGGTGTTGATTTGTGAAGAGTGGGGATCAAAATAAATGGTGATTAGGACTGTAAAACTCTATACAATGGCTACTGAAATGCTTATAGGATCCACACGTAGAATAAGTTCAAAAATGATATGCCTTAAATACTCGGCCTTTGTGCTAAGAAAATTTATAGTGTTATTTGATTTGCGTTATCTCTTCTATATGGTTCATTGTTCACTATAACTTTGTTTGTTTTTCATATGCTATAGCAACCACGGGGCATTTAAATTGGCACAAAGCAGGTTGAAGGATACATAGTGGAATTGGTATGCAGTTCTGAACTTACAGTTTTCATTTTTATAGATATAGCTCAGAAACATCTTGAAAATCACAACTTAAAAGATGAAGCAAGTAATAGATGTTGAGTGCTATGAAATAGATACAGACTCCATTGTACATGACAACCTCGAGAAGGTATTGCATAGCAATGGGATTTTTAGATTAGATGCATTCTCGTATACTGTGGGAGATTTCATCTTCGATGCATTTCAAGTTCTATTGCATTTCTGTTATTCCTCGACTGACCTGCGCAATGGATTGATAGATCATTTCTTGGCATGTTTAGAAAATGGAGAATTTGAGGCATTAGAGTTGTATCAATACGAATTGGCATCTGATTTTTTTTTCCATTTGCATGGAATACATGATGTCACTACGTATTTTTCAAAGATGTGGTTGCCTGCATCTGCAACTCTGCCTACACATGAGAGGGGACTTTGGGGAGATACATTTTGTATATGGTGGTTGTCCAAGTGGCTGAATATATCAATTAGAATATGGTCATCAACAAGAAAAACAAGATATCTACTATTCAACAAAATTGCATCTAGGGATCCATATTGCATCTTGTTCCATGATGTCAATCCTGTGAGTGGTCACTATGACCCACTAATATATAGAAAATTATCCATATGCAATCTTGGTGGATCTGATATTTACTTGTCCCTCATCTGCAAAGACCTTCGATCGCATTGGAAACAAATTATGCATCATATACACTCCCATGGATTGCACATAACGACAACTATTGCATCTAGTTGTGGAGATAGTTTGTTCAATGCAATTTGTTATTTGATAACAACAGAATTCGATGTGCACTCGTTGCGCAATTATAGGTGGCAGTCAACAGGCGTTTAACTGCTTACATCAACACCTTTTACCATATCTCCTAGAAAGTATGTTGATAATTGGAAGTTGGCAACAATACCTTGTAAACATGGCAATGCCATATGAGAAAGGAAATGTAGAGGGTAGCATATTTTGTTTAGAATGGATATCTATCATATTCAGAGTAAATATCCAGGTCTTGTCAGCCCTATCATATGGTAGTGTCTATTCCTACTGTATTGATTCAAACTACGATCGAACAATTAACATCGTGTCATTGAAAACAGATACGCCACACATCCATTATCAACCTTTGATAATAAATACTTCCAGTTCAAGATCCACTGTCCATGTCACCCAAACCGCATCGAATCTGCATAAGCGTCGCATGTTATTTAATCAGAATGAAGCTCATCCCAATTGTCATTAGGTCATACGGAGCTTAAACAAAAAACATAGACTAACTTATCACAACTTGGAAAAGGTCATACGTGAGAGAAAAAAATGCATTGGTACACTTCCTTCTAGACCTACGGGTTGTACAATCAATCATCATGAGATGAAAGGGAGCTCAACCAAGAAACAAAAAATCACATATCACAACCTAAAAAAAATTGTGCACAACACAATCGCATTTTTGCACTTTCTGTTGAACACAAACAGCTCATGTCCAATGACAAAGAACATCATTGTTTGCACCATCGAGATGGTGAGGAGGCAATGCTCATAAGAAATGTCGATTCCACCTTCAACATGGCTTATCAACAAGTGAAACTAGTTTCCAGTGGCAACCATAAGTTAACCTACCACATGTTGAAAAAACAAATGCATGAGAGAAACAGGTGCAACTACATATCCCACAATGGTCATGGTACTAACTGAGAGGGAAAAATCACATACCGTGGCCTAGAGCCAACACCATGCACTGCTAGCAATGAAAACCAGCAAACACTTACTATGCATGCTTGTCTAGGGAAGAGAGATGCAAAAAAGATATATATGAAACAAATTAAAGACACTCCTTCCATTGCATGTGTGATTTGCGAGCAATTGAATTTCGCAAAAAACACTCCAAGTCTTTCACCCCTGACTTGCAAATATAATACCTCGACTTGACACTAAATGATAGAACATTTCGAGTGGCAATATTTGTCTTCCATGCAAATGATCACTTGAAAATGGAAAATTGCCATACTTTGCAACGCCTGACCAAATAATATGTAATACACCACTACCATATGTAAGTACACTTACAGAAATTGAAGAGAGACTTGTGTCTCTGTGAATTGCATTTGCACAAATCAGACCCTGGGACTATAAACGACCCCAAATGGTCTTAACAAGATCAATTATTAATGTGCCTATCCAACTAAATGTTGTGCAAAAATCCCTGCCACAATTCATTAGTGATACAATGACAATTGTCGTAGCTCTGAAAAGATGTTTGCAATACAAGAATGCACACAAGACAGGTAAAGTTTGTGTGCACGTTGTCATGAAAGCATTAAAATAATTATGTTCCATGGCCTTGTACAAAGCACAGAACATATGTATAAATGATAACTAGAACAATGTTCTTGAAGAAGGAAATGACATCTATGCACATACTTTTGACACTACTAGTGAATTTGATACAAGCGATGAATCAGAGAATGAAAGACCTGCTGAAACATTGATACATGGATTCATTGACTCACAGTGCATTCGTGACTTGCAAGACAATATTGTCGAAATTGCACCTACTGAAGGGAAACATCCACTTGGAATATTCAAGGACAAATTTGTTGAGGAAATGAACTTCCCAACATTGTTCTATGGAGATCCATGTCCCAGTGACATCACGAAACGATTTAGCTACCAAAAAATAGTTCGATGGGAACTGCTACATTCAAGCGGTGACTTCTCTTGTCACATAAAAAATTTGTATTTCAAAGAAATGTGCATAATAATTGAGCAAGTTCTCTCTTGCATGTAGGTGCGAATAAGAAAAGGTCGGCTACAAGGAAGAAATTTATTGGCCAAAGATGTCAAGTACAAAGAAAACCTAGAAAAAATCCAAAAATATGATATTGGATACATAGATTTCAAAAATATTCGCATCTCTCCTGACTATTTGCAACAAAACAAGAAAACTATTTTTGCAATGATCTGATAATTGGGACCCCCAAAAATTTTCATCACATTTACAAGTGCAGAGCATCACTGGGATCCATTGGTGGCTATGGTATCTGCATTGTATAGGAACAGGAAAAGAAAAAACAAACCGATACATTGGAAAATGATGACATTGACTACCTCATAAGAAAAGACTTAGTGACATGTACTCGCTACTATAGGTATAGAACAAATGCTTTGAGGCAATTGATATGTCATGATGAAACATTCTTCAGAAAAATATCGGACTACTATTTTGTGACTGAATTCCAAAATAGATGGAGTGAGCATGACCACACATTGTTGTGGATAGAGGGTGCACCGGTCTATGGAAATGACAACAACTCACAGATTGAGCAGTTTATAGACAAATACATAACATGCAACACAGATCACTTGGATCCAGAACTTGCCAAAGTTCATAGACATTATCATACAAGAAGCTGTAAAAAACGAAAAAAATCACATTGCAGATACAACTTCCCTGTGCCGCCAATGAGAACAACAAGAATCATAGAGCCAATTAGTTTAGAGGAAAATGTTCTCATTGAGAAATCTAAATCTTTGTTCGCATTTCTAGAACAATGAGACTTTGATGACTTAATGAGCTTCGAAGACTTCTTGGCAAATCTAAATCTAACATAAAATGAGTACATCCAAGCCATACAATCTACACTTAAACAACCAACAGTTTTCCTTAAACGAAAAACTTTCACATATTTGGAACAACAGTTTCTCCAAGGACATTCCAGTTATGTGGAATGCAAATAAAGATGCACAGTATGTCCTCAATGCATATGTTGCAGCATCATATTGTACCTCGTACATGACAAAGCTTGACAGATCTATGACAAGTGCATTCAGAAGAATACGTAAAGAACATGAAAAAAATCATATGGATGCTATGCAAATGATACATACACTTGGAAATACATTACTTAATATTCAACAAATGTCTGTTCAACAAGCATTCCACATTGCACTTTCCCTGCCCCTGAACTGTAGTTCAAGGAAATGTGTCTTGATAAACACATATCCACTTGAGAAACACACATTTGTGCTTAAACCATCATCTTTGCTAGAAGAAGAGCTTGATAATTCAGAGGATGTACTATGTCAATCTATTATTGATTATTACCTCCAGCATCCATCTCCTATTAAGCATATCTGCTTAGCAGAGTTCATATCGCATTACAAAAAAAATGGTGCACCCATATCAAAAAGAAAAAAAACAAATGTAATACGCTTTATCAAATACAACAAACACATTGACTATGAAAACTATTGTAGAGAAAAGCTATTGTTCTATGTTCCCTTTGATCAAAATGAAAACACATTAAAACATAACTTCCCTACATGGGAAGCTGCATATATTGCTTATGAGACACAATACAAACCAATGAATCTAGATTTACATACAATGTTAATCCAACATGGGGTGATTTAGAAAGTGCAGCTCATGAACTAGAAAACCCTGACAATGTTGATGAGACATTAACAAACCATAAAACAACTAGAACTCTCTGTCAGTCCTATGACTTGCAAGCAGATTTTCCTTGTCCTCGAGAAGTCGTCATTGAAAAACGTATCAATCTTGGCTTTCAAGTCGCAAAACATCATTTTTTTATTGAAAATAATGAATACTACAGAGTCAGATGACTGTTGAATCGGGAACAACAAGCAATTCTAAAGGGCATTGCAATTAAAAAATGCTTAACCATGCACACTCTTGTGCACTTGTTCCTTACAGGGGGGGTAGGAACAGGTAAGACATTCATAGAGAAATCACTATTCCAAATGCTTATACGAATCTATGGTTCAAACAATTCGTCTGACCCTATGAAACCAAAGGGGATAATAGTTGAATACACAGGAAAAGATGCATATAATGCAAGTGGAACAACAATCCACTCTGCATTTTTAATGTCTTTTAACAATTCACATTGTCTTCCACTAGGAAGGGAAATGTTAGATACCTTGTCTAAGCTTTATGACAAACTACAACTTGTCTTCATAGATGAGGCATCTTTGATTGGAAGTCGATTCTTGTATTCCATTGACAACCGACTGAGAAACATAAAACATGTGCACACCAAATACTTTGGGAACATTGACATGATATTCTGTGGGGATCTTTACCAGGCGCAACCCATCCAAGATTCTTTTATATTTGAACAACCTATGGTCAATGTGTAAACAATGATGCATGACTTATGGAAAGACAATATAAAATGCCTTTGAACTACATACTACAATGCGCCAGATAGATGAAACATTTATTGCAATTATGAATATAATGCGAACAAACAGCCAAACATATGATGACTTAACATATATCAATTCAAGGTGCATGTGACCTGCAACAACAGACCCAACCTTCCCTTACTTGTTCTACACAAATAGGGATGTTGCAATCCATAACATGTACATGATATCGCTCATGCTTGGCGATGATATAATCATCAATTCAATTGTCCTCAAAGAAGACAACCATGGCAATGTACCAAGTCATCAACACACAACCACATTGCCTCTGCAAATTGTCCTGAAATTAGACATGCTAATTGAAATATATGCCTGCAACTATGATTCACAGGATGGCTTGGTGAATGGTGCAGATGGAATGCTCAAATCTTTTACCAAAATAGAAAAATTTGATGTCCCCTAGACTAAGTTCCATGAGCCGCATATTGGCCACCGACAAGCAAACAAGTTGGCTTATCTATATAATTCAAACACTGTGCACGATTGGACACCTATCTTACGAATATCAAAACCAGTATCGACATCGGCAAAGACAGGTCAACTGAAGAGTTTCCAATTAAACTTGCATGTGCACGTACAGTCCACAGATCGCAAGGGCTAACACTTGATAGTGTTGCATTTGACCTTGCTGAAATTTGAATACATGGACTTGTATACACAGCATTGTCCCGTGTCAGAAGTATAGACTCCTTGTATTTTCTAAGCGCTCTTACAAAAGATAAATTCAAAGTCAAACATAAAGCTGATATTGAGATGAAATGCCTTAGGACTAGCGCAAAATGGCATCTACAATATGATTACTAATCCATAAAAACAAACTCATATGTATCAATTCTCTCACTTAACACGCGCAACCTACATGCACATATGGATGATATACTCAATGACTATGACACAATGCAATCTGATATTATGTGCTTGCAGGAAACATACATGACATTATGCATGCAAAACAAGCAATTTCCAAATCGCAATTGCATATCAAGTTACATTACACACGGGATGATGATATTAGTGAAAAAACATGTAACAATTTTGGAGCATATGCATTTCGAAGAAAACAATGTTGAGATGGTGCTGGCAAAAGTAATTTTCCATGAATCAAAAATTGCAATACTGAATCTCTATGTTGCTCTGTATGCAACATTCTCCAACATAATGAATGTTCTTTCAAATGCATTATAGCATTTACATTTGAACGAAACCATTGTCATTGTATGATACTTCAATATTGACATGCTACAAAATAATGCTAGAACAAAAGAATTGGAAACCTACATGTGCAGTTACAGTCTCCGCTTTCTTTTGGATAAGATAAACCATGTACAAAACGCATTTATTGACCATGTATAGTCAAATGTGTCCATTTCACAATACAACCTCTTTATCTTAGACACATATTGGTCTAATCACGATACAATTAGTATTGTACTTGAATTATGAAATATACATCAAGCATATTACAAAATCATATTTCTATGTCTCAAAGCATATATGGCTAGCTTGTTGCACAAAACCAACTTATTCAGCTAGAATCATCCAACTTCTTAGTTTTTCCTAGTTTGTAATTGATTTTGGACAGAAAAAAAATTATATAGACACAGACATGGATCAAGAAAAAAAAATGATACATGCTTCTAACACTATATTTTACTCTATTCCTTTGATTCTAGTTTATTTACTATATGTACACATTTCTTGTTTTTTCCTTACATACCAACTTATGTTCATGTTCATTGTGTTTTGTACTTTCCTTCATTGAAACAAACAGGAAAACTGGACAAGGCAAAGAACTCTTAACCAGAAATGTAGAAGAAGACATACAAAGGTGCATACTTCTACCTGTATTACATATCCAATTGTTTTTCATTTACTCTGTCTATATTTATTCTACTGATTTGCAGCTCTTTTGTTTTTTTTTCTTAGATACTGCATATCTTCCTATATATTAACTATCTTCATGTCAATTGTATTTTTGTGTTGCTACCTTGAAATAAATAAAATTATATTCCATCTTTTTTTCATGTGTTACTATGTAACAACTTGCCTTCATGTCCATTGTATTCTATGTATTTCTACATTGAAAAAAGAACAGACTAATTGAACACGAGGATGAAGCCTTATGTTCCGCAGTTGAGAAAGTTGGAGTACAATCTTCCAAAAGTTATGCCAGCAGTGGTACCAAAGCAAATACAATGCATATGCCCAATGCACATCCATATCAATTATGAACGATATACAATGTGTATGCATATTTGTTTGTTGTGATGTTCGATGTACACATGTTTGTATCAGAAAAAGTTTGACAAGTGACATGGGCATGAGAAGTGAATCATCGCAAACATCAGGACAATGACAAGGCCGAAGGTAAAGATTCATAGATTATGCTCTTGCTATGTTTAGGAAACAAATATCCTCAATTATTTATTCTACTATGCCATGGTAAATATGTTTATGTCATTTACAACAAATGTTTTTTAGTTCACAAGAAATATCGACAAGTAGAAGTGAAACGTCCACATAGTGCAAGGTCTAGAGACTAAGAGGTATGGTTACAAAACTCTAATATGCATATTTTATCCAAATTGTCCATATATTAAATCTTGTCATATTTGAGAATATGCTTGCGTATAAGAATGTCAAGTCATATATTTTGTCTATTGCTTATGGGTTTCATCAAATTTTGCCAGTCGAAAACACCCTTCAAATTGGAACATAGTTTACATTTGGGCCACCAAAAATACTATTTAAATAAAATAATATGAATAATGTTGAAATGAATATAAACAACATCTCTTTAAACTTGAACCATAGTTTTTCGAGCTCCAACTGTATTTCATAGCTGAGAATGTTTTTCCCATAGTTAATGTGTTTCTATCGCTTGATAATTATCAGACTAAGTGTTGTTGTGTGAGGGATAAAGTTATTTTCTCCCTTTCTTTTTCCTGTTCTATACTTACTTGTTTTTCTCTTTTCTTCTTCCCCTCTATTATCCGTTTTTGGTTCTATACTTAGTCGTATTTCTATGATCACAGGTTCCTGGGGTAACGAACCGACAAATCCTCATCTCCATCTATATCTTCACATCACGAGTCCGACCAACCGTCGTTCATTTCCATACTTAGCCAATTTTATGGTCGCGGGTTCCCGGGTTGGCGCTATCGAACTCTGATGCCCCGTGTTCGAGGTATACATATTGCACCCAAAACTTCATTGATCTACAATTCGACCCTGGACTCCTTGAACTCGCAAGCCTCACTCTACCTATGATGACTCCGTCTGACCGCCCCGCCTTTCCATACTTATTCGATTCTTCAAAGTTTCACGGGTTCACAGACTCTCGGGTTCACAAAAGTTTCAAAGATATTTTCTCTCCCCTCCATCCTCGCCACCTTCGCCCCTTCCCAATGCACATTAATTATGCTTTTACTAGCGACAACTCACCACACATGTTCGAAAAGATTGGTATTAATAAGCGGAAAGCTCGAGGACATCTCCCATTAAAACTCATTAATGGGAGAATATTATGGGATCTGATGATTTTTTTGTGTCGATATTGAATTGGCAAAAAATTGTTAGTTATTTTAGTTTTTTTAAGGCATCATCATAGTAAGAATGCAATATTGTTCTAGCCCATTGTCATCTACAAAGGTGTTGATGCCATGTCCCTCTTTAATATTGTGCATATATTACATCTTGTCATATTTGAGACTGTGCTTGCATATGAAAATGTTAACTCATATATTTTCTCTATTGTCTATGCATTTGAGAAAAAATTGTGAGCCGAAAACACCCTTCAACTTGGAACATGGTTTACATTTTGGCCACAAAAATACTATTAAAATAAAATAATATGAATGGTATTGAAATAAATATAAACAAATTCTCTTTAAACTTGAACCTGAGTTTGTCAAGCTCCAGGTATAGTCCATAGCTGAGAATGTTTTTCCCATAGTTAATGTTTATGGTCGTGGGTTCCCAGATTGGCACTATCGAACTCTCATGCCCCATGTTCTGTGATATACATCTTGCACCCAAAACATTCGTGATCTACAATTTGACCCCAAACTCCTCGAAATCCCAAGCTTCACTCTACCTATGATGAGTTTGTCTAGGTCCATGTGACCGCCCCGCCTTTCCATATTTAGTCGATTCTTCCCCTTCTGTTGTCACAGATTCGCGGGTTCGCGGACTCTCGGGTTCACAAAAGTTTGAAAGCATTTATTGCTCTCGTCCATCCCCGACACCTTCACACACTTCCCAATGCAAATTAATTACGCTTTTGTTAGTGACAACTCACCACACAGGTTAGAAAATATTAGCATTAATAATCGAAAAGCTCGAGGACATCTCCCATTAAACTGCATTAAACCAACATTTACGGGAGATTATATTATCATCCTCCAGTGTTCATTTTAAATAATATCAGGACACAATTATTGTCACATGTTGCAATACAAACAAATCTTCATCAAAGCATTAGCTTTTCTCACAGGCACCCCAATCTCCTAAACTGACCGATATTTCGATCTACCAACTCAACCTCCCTATTATTGAATTGGCAAAGGTCAATACTATGGGATCTGAATTTTTTTGTGTGTGGATCTTGAACTCGAAAAAATTGTTGTTTATTTTAGTTTTTTTAAGGCATTATTCCCCACCTTTCCATACTTAGTCGATTCTTCACCTCCTGTTGTCGCATATTCATGGGTTCCCGGGCTCCCAGGTTCACAAAATTTTCAAAGCATTTTTCGCTCTCGTCCATCCCCGCCACCTTGGCTCCCTTCCCAATGCATATTAATCATGCTTTTATTAGTGACAATTCACCACACAAATTTTAAAATATTGTCATTAATAGGCAAAAAGGTTGAGGACATATCCCATTAAAACGCATTAAACCAAGATTTACGGGAGATTATATTATCATCCTCGAGCGTTCATTTTAAATACTATCAGGAGCAAAGGAACGTTCTCATCAACTTATGGCTGCATCTCAACAACATTTCTATGGAGATACATTGAATATTTTCGGCCACGAGAACTAGAGTTTTCGGTGGTCCAGAGCTTATGACTACTACTCGTACCCTTCTGCCCAGAAGGAAGTTATCATTGTTAACCTGGTTGTGTCCCCAAACTTTTTGATTGTAAGGATTTGATCACTTGGTGCACCGAAAATTATATTCCAAACCAGCGGATTATCCAGTTGCGGGACCATTCCCGAGTCTCCCTATCACCTCAAGTATTTCGAAAGATGTTAAGACTTCCCAAGCCAACGCTTAATTTCAAGGGCGAGGATTGCAGAGAGTTCTTAAAGAAGCATGATAATGGAATGGACCTCTTATTAGAGTTCTTAGAGGACCCAGCGGCCGACCCTGAGGACATGACCAAATTACAAGTTACTACATTCAAAATCCCTTTTCGAGAAATTGCATGGCTTTTCACAAGGATAACGGGACAAGAAAGTACAACCAACATCTCTCGGATGATTATGTATATTTTATATTTTACGTTGAAGGAACAAGCCATCTTTGATTGGGGAAAGTTGATTTCCATTGAAATCTCTTCCCAATTATTGCAATACAAAAGGTAGAAGAAATTATTTATGTCATCTTATTTAATTTTTGTGATAGTGTATTGTTGTCCATTCCACAGATTATCTCTGTATAAGAAGGTAAGCTGTGAATTTGAACCAGTAACCTTCTGGTACCAGACATTATGGAGACACAAGGCCTCCCAACATTTTTATGAAGTCTTTAATGATTTTGTCTCAGTTTTTAAAGGGTTGATATTTGGAAAGGATTTTCCCTGGATGTCTGACCAGGCGAGCAAGTTCCTGGATAGGAAGGGCACACTAGAAAAAATGGAGAACTATAATGTTATAAGGATTTTTGGATCCAAATAAAATCCTTCCTTCCTTCCATGTCACATATCTAATACAATGTTTCTTGTTGAGATAGCAAGGCAGTACACCTATTGGTTGCATTTTTTCCATGAAAAGAGAAAAGGCAATTCATGCCTCTGTCTTGGAAAGTTGGGGATTTCATACTCAGGAATATGAACAAGATTGACGGTTTCATGGGACACTTCCACAGTCTCAATTTGAAATATGCTGAAAAATTAAAAGGGTTCGACCCTAATGGTATTTTTGTAGAACACCTATTGGTTGTTGGTTTCAACGGTTCTTTCATTAACACTATCTTGAATGAAGACGAAGATAACGCCTCAGGTAGTCCTACTCGTGACACCGGCGACCTGGAGACAATACTCGGCACCAATGAGTCATACAAACAAAAATGAAAAGGTATGGGTAAGAAAAGTGCCCAATCCCCGACTTCCACACCCAAGACTACAGCATCTCAGAGTAGCACTCCAATGGCCTACCCAAGTAATAAAGTCACACATAGTTATTCAGGCGAAGGAGGAGATAAGAACCCTCCCTCCATCAAAATTTAAAGTTCTCATAAACTTCTCGTGAGCAAAAAATGAAAAAAATTGTGCAAGAAGAGAAGGGACCGAGGCGAGAAATTGATATCCACAATCTCTCCCTCGAAGATATGGAACTAGAAATTGACATTGAAAAAATATTCCCCGACGACGACCAGCTAGAGAGAACTGCTCCCCATAACCATCAGATGGAAATAATTGGGACCGATACCTTCGACGAAGAAGAGTCTTTTCCATTTAGAGCGTTGTTTTTTACAGTGAATCCAAAAGATTAGTTATTGAAAAGAGAGATGCAAAGAATAAGAAAGGGAAATCTCGGTCAGAGATGAACCTATGGAACATGCGCCATTCCCATATCTCCCAGATACACCGAGCAACTGGATATGCTCTAGACAACTCTATTAACGGCCTTGAAGTGGAGAACGTCACGTTAAAGGAGAAAATCAAATAATTGGAGGGAGCTCTAATGCCCCTTCCACTGTTGGCTAGTCCTTTAGCAATGATCAGGCCCACCACACCTGCGGCAAAGTTAAAAGGATCAGCAATCCTTCTCACATCATTTTGAGGCTATGTGGAAAAGAATATAAAGAGAAGAATGGAATTAATAACAGAAGCTTGGGAGATGTCAAAGAGTATGGTCTCTTTTGGAACAAGAGCGCATGCTTTTCATGAGTATCTGTAAGCATATTTCAAAAATGAGCAAGGTTTCTACCTCGATGCAGTTGTACCATTTGGTGTTAAAGTTACTAATATGAAGGAATTGAGAAGAAGAGAGGAGGATCTCCCTTCCCCGGATCAAATAAACCAACTAAACGCATGCTAGAAAGAAAAGGTAAAAAACATGAATGGTATCGTTCAAGCATGTAGCTAGGCCATATCTAGAAGAGACAAACTATTCAAGAAGCTAACTAAGATAGATCTAGCTGGCAACACCAATGAATTCCAAGACCTGAAATTGATATTCAACTTGTTGTTTTTAACCAAGCAAGCATTTGACTATCAAGTTGAGATCTATAAAAGACTGTCATTTGAAAATTTCTATGGCATTCTTGAATATGGTGAAGATGACGTGAAAAACTGGCTAGTTGATTATTCGATTAAAAACCAAGATATTGAAGAAGCATTGTGTAACCTCTCTATTGATCTAAGGGACTTGGAAAGTGAATTCTTCGATATAAAAATCCAGCATGAAATCAATGTGGTGCCCATGAGGAGTTGCATTGAGGAGTGGTTCAAAAAGGTTTTCGACAAGATTACCAAACAAAGGAAAAGGATGTTTGAGATGGTTCCAATAACCGCCAAGGAAAGCCATAAAAGGAAATCAATGAGCAAATGAAAAGGCATGGGATACCATCATAGTAAGTTCATACTGATCACATTCATTTTTCTTTGTCAATGTCTTCATCCAGTTACTCTACCTCTTTAAATAGAAAGGTTTAACTGAGGACTCACAATTTTCTCTTTCTTCTTGCTAGGTCTTGTTGTCTTCCATCGCCGAATTTCTTCTTTATACAAGCTTAATTCTTGTACATATTTGCTTTATGGTCCGCGGGAGCCCCAGTCCCAGTAATTATGGCAAATGCATTTAAATTTCAGAGAATATGTACTGAACTATATATTTTTTTACAAATTCCAAGAGAGCTATTTTGGGAAATAATCTCAACTATATTTTGTAACCTAGTTTATCTGAATATAAAATATTTGAGGTTGTTGTATGGTGTTTTTCAATGTTTACTATTGTTTTCTGAATTTTGTATTTTTTTTTTAAATTAACTCATTTGCATGTACAACTATTGATAGATGAATTCATATTCTTTCTACAAGAATTTAAGACGCTCTTTGATCCATAGTTAAAAATGCACGCTAAGATTTTTTTTCCCCTACCGAGTACTTCCATTTAAATAAAAGCTACTCTATTGCGGCATCTGCAGCTTTCGCTCCTTACATTTTACATGGAAAAATAATTTGTGATAGGACATAGTTTTGTGGCCACTACCCCTCTAACAAAGACAACCAATTAGTGGACATATACAGCATGGCAACTCAGGTGTTGACGCCATGTTCCTATTTAATATTGTGCATTTACAACTTGTTATATTTGAGAATATGCTTCCATATAAAAATGTTAAGTCATAATTTTTTTGTCTATTGCTTATCGGTTTGAGCAAAATTTGCAATCCGAAAACACCCTTCAAATTGGAACATGGTTTACATTTGGACCACAAAAAATCTACTAAGATAAATTAATATGAATACTATTGAAATAGATATAAACAAATTATCTTTAAACTTTAACCTGAATTTGTCGAGCTCCAAGTATATTACATAGCTGACACTAAATGTTATTTTCTCCCTTTCTTTTCCCTCCTCTATACTTACCTGTTTTTCCCTTCTCTTCTTCTCCTCTATTATCCCTTTATGGTTCTATACTTAGTCGCATTTCTATGATCGCGGCTTCTCGGGTTGTCGTACTGACAGATCCTCATCTCCATCTATATCGTCACATCATCATCCTGATCGAACGTCGTTCCTTTCAATACTTAGCCAATTATCTAACCGCGAGTGCTATCGAACTCTTATGGCCCGTGTTCCATGATATACATCTTGCACCCAAAACTTCTGTGATCTACAATTCGACCCTGGACTCCTCTAACTTTCAAGCTTCACTATACCCGGGTTCACAAAAGTTTCAAACCATTTATCACTTCCTTCCATCCCCGCCACATCTGTGCCCTTCCCAATGCACATTCATTATGCTTTTACTCGTGACAAATCACCACATAGGTTAGAAAAGATTGGCATGAATAAACGAACAATAGATGTTGTTGTGTAAGATACTTACCCCTTTTTCCCTTTTCTTCTTCCCCTCTATTATCCCTTTATGGTTCTATACTTAGTCGAATTTCTATGATTGCGGGTTCCCGGGTTGGCAGACTGACAGATCCTCATCTCCATCTATATCCTCAGATCACGAGTCTGACCAACCATTGTTCCTTTCCATACTTAGCCAATTTTATGGCCACGGTTTCCAGGGTTGGCGCTATCGAACTCTCATGTCGTGTGTTATGTGATATACATCTTCCACCCAAAACTTTCGTGATCTACAATTCCACCCCGAACTCCTCAAACTTTCAAGCTTCACTCTACATGGGTTCACAAAAGTTTCAAAGCATCTATCGCTCGCTTCCATCCCTGCCACCTTCATGCCCTTACCAATGCACATTAATTATGATTTTACTAGTGACAACTCAACACACAGGTTCGAAAAGATTGGCATTAATAAGCAAAAACCTCGAGTACATCTCCCATTAATACACATTAAACCGCAATTTACGAGAATCCGATCGACCATCGTTCCTTTCCATACTTAGCCAATTTTATGGTCGCGGGTTCCCAGGTTGGCGTTATCGAACTCTCATTCCTCGTGTTCCATGATATACATCTTGCACCAAAAACTTATGTGATCTACAATTCCACCCCGGACTCCTCGAACTAGCAAGCTTCACTCTACCCGAGTTCACAAAAAGTTTCAAAGCATTTATCGCTCCCTTCCATCCCCGCCACCTTCGCGCCCTTCCCAATGCACATTAAGTATGCTTTGATTAGTGACAACTCACCACACAGGTTTGAAAAGATTGGCATTAATAAGAAAAAACACGGAGGACATCTCCCATTAAAACGCATTAAACTGTGATTTATTAATTACTTTATTCCTACCATGTATTTGTCGGTAGATTCTTTTTCAATAATTGTAAATTAAGATATAAGTTATATCTTAAATTAGTATTCAATGAAATTTCAACATAGGTTTTAATATTTAAAAAAAAATTATCATTTTGTTTCTCAAAAAACAATTGAACATAACTTTTAATATTTAATTTTTTTTTTAATTCTCATTTAATTTTACATATTTCAACTTTCATTTGTTTTTTGTTAAAGATCTATTCTAACTGCCCTTTACTTACCATATTGTTAATTTTTATTTTTTTAACAATATTCATCGTCTCTCCCCATCTTCCAATAATCATCATCATCCATAATTATAAGGTGCCAACTATCATCTCCATTTCCAAATCTACTTGGCAAGGACTACGTTGCCACGCAACACTTGCTAAATATGTATCTTTTTTCATTTAATTGTTTTTCCATTAACTTTTAGAAAAAAATTGTGAGAAAATTCTTAAATACTTTTTTATTAATGGTATTCGATTTAAATTTTTATGTCATGATTATAATATTAGATATGATAGAGATATTTAGTAAGACATACAACAAAAGTAATAAATTTAAAGGATTGATCCCAAAACCTCGGACAAAAAACTCAAAATACTATGTCTAATTAAATAGAAACTTATATAATATCAATATATATTTAAATAACTTTTTAATAAATTTAATTAAATATATTCTAATCTCTTGTTTTTTTTTTTGTTTTTTTTTGCTAGTTTGTTCATGACCTGCGGGACTAGCTTGTGGCTTGAGAAACCGAGACTCAGGGGCATCTAAACCATCAAAATCACCCGGGGATTGCACCCGTCCTGAGCCACACCAACCCTTAACATGGTTGGATTTTTTGTCCCCGCAAGTTTCGAACCGGTGACTTTAACATCACGGCGTGCCTTAACAGCACATTCTGTCACCGACTATCCTACACCTCGGGGACATTAATCTCTTGTTTTTTTTAAATAAAAGAGATTGTATTACTTTAAAGAAACGTCATGTCAATACATTGTTCAGATTTTGTCACTTGTTTTGCCACATGCATGGAAACCAGAACAGGTGGCCTGCAAAAAATATAGACGTGGTTATTGCTAGAAACCAAGGTTTTAACAAAACAAAAATTGATTGTAATTGATTCTTGTAGAACGAAATGAAAGAAAAACTAGAGGTGCAGTGAACCCGGGCATCCATCATCGTTGTAAGTGAAAACAAATAGTTGGTTGCAAGTTGGACAACACTTCTGGGTCGGTGCACCGAATGGGGAGTCGAACAGGAGGTCCATGTGGTGGCTAAGGATGCTCTGATTGTGGAGTTGGTCCTCCATGTTCTGACGCATCTCGAAGATCAGTTGAAGGTGGTCATCTGAAAAATGATGTGGGTTGAGCGAAGGTTGCTCAGTGCTCCCAACCCTTTCCTCATGTGTTGTTGTTGTTGCATCAAAATCAGTTGGTGGAGTCTCTTCCATGGCCAACCAGTGGGTTACCTCTGTGGTGGTCGGGATGTTCCATGTTGTCCAATCTTTCAACCAGCTGGGGGGGATTTCTTCCTCAACCACACAGCCACCTAGCGCCATTGTGGGATGAGCAGAGGGGTTGGTATTGTCGAAGGGATTTGGTAATGATGCGATGGTTTCCAGCCCGTATGGAGGAATTTCTTCCTCAATTGGGTAGCCCCTTGAATCGAACATGGTGTCGGAGAGGTGAGGAGGATACTTCGGGATGCCGAGAGGAGGCTAGGGAATCTCAAGCCAATTCTGGTCAGAGTGGGAGGGGCTAGCAGAGCTAGTTGATGGATTAGAGGGTAGCGAGGGTTCTGGGTGATTGCATCGGGCTATGAAGTTGCAGTAAGTCGACCCTCGTTTGGGCTTGCCTCGCTCTCTCAAAATGGTGGAGTTACGACAGGGAGGGAGGTAAACCAAGAATATGTTCCAGTGATAAGCAGGCTATGGGAATGGTACATGTGAGGAATGGACAGAAAATGGACACCAGCAGGGAGAGGGAAGCCTCTAGATAGAGAACAGAGTTCCTGAGTCCAGGAGGCTTGGAATGCCAAACAAAAATCAGAGTCAAATGAAAATGTGGAATGAGAAAATCCATGTGAGAGCTTACCTTCATAGAAACCATTGAGGTGACTGAGAGGAGCTCCATGAAGACGGAGGTGATGCCAACCAATTGCATCGTACCTACTCCAGTGCTCTGTAGCTAGTTCACGATGAGACCCATTAAATTTCTCTTACCACACTAGCGCACTAACACCACTGCAACATGAATGCTAGTCATGTTGAGCAGGCTAGATTATGATTCTGGTGGCTGGGGGTAATAACCCCATCCAAGGATATTCTAATATCTTGTTTTTATTTAATTATAATTTATTTATACAAAACTAGTATAATTAAAATTAACTTTCAACAATACCATCGGGAAGATGAGGCGAGAAGAGTCACCGCGGCTAGGGCCCAAACCCTAGCCGCCTCGCTCTGGTATCTGAGTGCAGGGACGCGATTTGCAGCAGCCGAGCACCCAGGATCCGGCAGCCTCAATGATTCGCCTGTTCTTGCACGCGTTTTGACAGTTTGGCCCGGCAGCGGACTGGTGTTTCAGCCTGAGCGTTTGCACGCGATTTGTTTGCAGGGACGCGTCTAGTTACAGGGCCACGGATCAAATTAGTGGGGCAAGCGACTGGGTTGAATGCAAGGGCGCGACCTCTAAATACAAACAATTTTGTTGCTTGCTGGTGGCCGCCGCCTTCAACGATGGCCCCAGTTCCGATCGCCGAGATGGAAAAAGACTCTTTGGAAGCTTTCAAAACGTTAGTCCGCTCAGCAGGACCTAAACCCAAACCTTATCTCAAGTCTAAGTTTGTTAAGA
Source organism: Picea engelmannii (assembly GCA_009831015.1). Taxonomy (NCBI): domain Eukaryota; kingdom Viridiplantae; phylum Streptophyta; class Pinopsida; order Pinales; family Pinaceae; genus Picea; species Picea engelmannii. Next base: position 27,900 of record ML780613.1, on the reverse strand, counting down.
AGCTGGAGGAGATCCCCTCTCTGGAGCTAGATCCAGAGGACCCTTGCAAGATTTCCCTCCTTCTAGCAGAAAATGCCCTCATTGGAAAGTTTACGGGGTTATGGCCAAGCCCCAAAACAGTGGAGGCATGGATGGAAGATCGTTGGAAGATGTTGATACAGGGCAACGTCACTCTATATGCAGTAGGCAGGGGTTTTTTTGCCTTCAGCTTCACGAGGAAAGCGGACCGTGACTTAGTTTTCAGATCTGGTCCCTATTTCATGGGATCGAAGGGGTTGTTCTTAGCCCCCTGGACCCTTGATTTTAACCCCGAAGCCGAGAACACAGCAGCCCCTGTTTGGGTTAGGCTGCCTCATCTTCCATTACATCTCTGGGGGATAAGCTCTCTGGAGAACATTGGAAATAAGCTTGGGCGTTTCCTGGACAGGGCGGAGCCGAAGGGGGAACAGTTCACCTGCGCACGTATTTGTGTTGAGGTAAATCTCGAAAAAGGACTTCCGGACACCATTAAGCTCTCCCTGGGGGAATGGTGCCACATCCAAGAGCTAGACTACGAGCAGATTCCCTTTAAGTGCCTCCGGTGCCATGCCTACGGTCACTTCGCAAAAAGCTGCCCCAAAATCTCTGAGGAGTCGGGACCAGTCAAAGAAGACGATTTTTAGCCAGTAACTAACCGACGAAGGCAGCCAAGGCGAAAGGATTCGTTAGCCCAAGCCCCAAAGGCCACCCATACGGTAGAGGCAACTCTGGAGACTAAAAACAGCTTTGATGCGCTGAAGGAGGATGAAGCCCAGGATCCAGAAGCAACAACAGTTAAGGAAGACCCCCCAGCAGACGAAAGCCCTCCGGATTCCACCACAATGGCAGCAAAGGCTTCAGTTCTGAAACCTTCTGCCAATGCAGACCTGGATGTTTCAGCCTCTGTGGAAACTTCTGAACTGGAAGACAATTCAGTTCCGTCTCCACCCCTCACCAGAGGGCGAAAGACCAATAAAGCGCGAAGAGAAAAGGAGGCGGCCTCCAACATTTCTCTAGGATCTCAGAAAAAACTGGACCCCTACGTTAAGGGGAAATTTACATCCCCCTTTGTTTAATGCTTTGTTTTTGTCTCCTATTATGCTCACAATTTGTGAGAATTTATTCATTGTATGCAATTTTTGTCATTTTCTCGAATTAGTTCAAGAAGCAAATGGGATGGGTTTCCCAAGACGTTCATAAGAAGGTTGGCAGCACTGTTAGAGGTCACCAACCTTCTTTAGATATGTAATTTTCTGATTCAGGTTCGCCTGAAAGCCGATCAATGCAACATAACCGTTCTAATTAAAAAATAAAAAATAAAAAATAAATAACTTTCAACACAAATATATTTAAAAATTTATTTATCAAAATTAAAAAATTAAAAAATAAATAAAATTTAGACAAATTATAAACATTAAACATTCTAAACATCAAACATTCTAATAGAAGTTTTATATTTAACATATACTATTAGTTTAATGTTTCACTTCTAAAATGCCTTAAAGAAATCAATATGAAGACCATAAAGTTAAGCATCCATTGCATAAGTGCCTTCATGATTAATTGGTTTAACATTTCACTTCTAAAATGCCTCAAAGAAATCAATATGAAGACGATAAAGTTAAGCATCCATTGCATAAGTTCCTTTAGAATTAAGTACATTTAGGTCAACTCAAAGAATTATCTTTCGAAAGGAGGCTCTGGGGTGGAAGGAAAGATTCTCATGAATCAAAGTATTGAAAGATGGGAAATTAATTTTCCACAGATTTTGTTATAGTTCTTAAATTTGTGGTTTTGAGAAAAGTCAGTAAAAATATATATTTCTTGATAGCTTATAAGTATTTTACTGGTTAACTATATACATGCTTCTCATCTAACTATGTTGAATAAACTAAAAATCATAGGTTTTGACATAACACATTTTCCATAATATAATATTACTTTTGATTTCGTATAATAATAAAGTAATGTTTTTTAATGTGAAAAAAAATATAACATATTTTAAAAATTCTACCAAAGTTTTTTTCACCATTCTTATATTTTGTTATTTATAAATTTATAATTAAATTACATATAAAAAAATTTAAGTAAAAAATTATCTTGTATTTTTATTATATATAGTACAAAATTACAATCTTCTCGAGGGGACCTGCCAAACCATAAACCAGTATCCATCTCCAAGAGAAATTAATTAGACTTTCATCAAAATAGTATTAAGACTGTTCTCCAGAAAGACAATCGATAATCATCATTGGCAGTATAGAGATAATGTCGCTAATGTCTATCTTCTTGAATTCTATATTCCCTATGCATGCTACGAAGTCTGATAATGTCTATTGAATTTATAAATTTGTTCTCCAAACCTTATTACACTCTCCATGAACTTCTATTCTCAAGTTTATTAAGATCACATCATTTTCAATATCTTCCCCATAGTAAACTAACTCATTTATTAGGGTCTTTGCATCTTATAGATAATATATATAAGCAAGCTCCCTACTAAAAGTGTCAAATGTTCCCTCACACAAATAGATAGTGGTTATATATATATATGAATTTTAATTATACATTAATTAATATATATGATACAAATATCACTTTAGAAAATAAATTTAAACCTTGCCTTTCCTTTTATATATAAAAGTAAGAAATTTACAAATTCATCTTTGAGAAATCTTATATATATATATATATATATATATATATATATATATATATATATATATATATATATATATATATATATATTCTAACTTTAAAAACTATTATGCCAACTCATAGTACACCCAACCCAAAACCACTTATTAATGTCTATAAGTTTTGGGGGTGGGAAGTGTGGACGGAGTCATTATGGTGTAAGGTACCATATTTATTATAGTAGCGGAAAAAGAGAAATATTGCAGAGAATAACAATGGAAACCAGATCTATTATAGTAGCGGAAAAAGAGAAATATTACAGAGAATAACAACGAAAGAACACAATATATGAAATCATGACACCATAATAATACTTGTATTGATAGGAAACAATGTTCACTTGTCTCTTCGAGGGGGCAACCTTCAGCAGAGCAGCACTCTATTACAATAATTCTCAAGACAAAGACTTATCATGCCTCCTACTCTTATTTATACTAATTCTATCTTCCAAAGAACCTTCGAGCAGAAGATCTTTCTAGAAGCGGAAGCTTCTATTAGATCTTATTACATTGACTTGTTCACATTTATTAAATAGGTCTTTTAAACTAATGATGGCCTTTATTACATGTAAAATATATTATTCTACCTACATGAGGGGTTAGGGAGGTTAGGTCCCTAACATGCCCTCCTCGTTGAAAAACAACCTTGTCCTCAAGGCTTGAGATGAGGAAATTGTTGCATAATGGTAGTGGGCTACCAAGTGGCATCTTCTAGAGTTGTATCTTTCCACTTGCACTAACACTTCCCGGATGGTACATTGATGAAGACGACGTTCGCACTAGTCCAAGACTACTTGGGGTTGTAACCAAATGGAACCTTCTTTATCCAACTCAAGGAGATGGGTTTGATTTTAGCACTTAGTTCCAATCACCTTCTTTAAGCATGAGACATGAAAAACAGGATGGAGCTTAGAATCACTGGGCAGGGATAACTAGTAGGTGACAGGCCCCACACACTTGAGAATGGCATAAGGACCATAAACTTTGGGAGCAAGCTTCTGACAATGTTCAGCTTTGAGTGAAGTCTGCTTATAAGGTTACATATAAAGAAACATCTGGTCCCCTTTAGCAAATTAACGTTCAAAACGACATTGATCAACTTGCTACTTCATATGATTTTGAGACATCACCAAATTGTCTTTGAGGGTACGGAGAATGGACTTGCGCACTGTAAGATTTTTGTCAACCTCCTAAACCTTAGAGACACCTGGCATGTATGAGAGAACTGACGATGGGTTTTTTCCATGTACTGCTGCAAAAGGAGTCATGTGAGTGGTTGTATGGTAAGATGTGTTGTACCACCATTCAACACCTAGCACAATGTCACAACCGCCCATGTCAATGGAAAACATATGATATTTCATGTGGTACTCTCCAATTTGAATACGTACATTTTCGCAATGGCGACCACATTTCATGGAACCACCATTGGCTATCATGATTTGAAAATTGTTGACGATGCGAATATAGCAATTGGTTTCCTGGGAAATGCGGTGGTGAATAAAATTATGGGTGATTCCATTGTCAACTGGGATGATGACTTTCTGATGCTTAATATAGCCAATTAGCTTGAGGGTTTGGGGAGCAGAGAATCCAATGAGGGCATGCAAAGAGATCAGTGGTTCAACTTCTGGTGGGTCAATTGGCTTAGTAGTAGCATCGGAAGGGGGTAGCTCTTCAACAGGGGAAACGATATCTTTTTCTTCAGCAACATCATCTGAAATTGCCATAAAAAGTTTTTGTTCCTTACACTTGTGCCCAAGAAAATATTTTTCATCACAATTTTTGAAAAGACCCTTAAGTTGAGGCTCATCCATTTCGGCTCGAGTTAATGTCTAGACCTTGAGGGGAGTGGCAGGGAAGGCAGGATTGGTGGGTTGAGGGCGAGGCAGAAAAGAGGGTTTTTTGTTCTGGTAAAAACAACTTGTTGGGCTTCTTTGGCACATTTAGTAGCTTCCAACTAAGTTTGAGGGCAAGCCATGAGGATCTAGGCTCGAATTTCATCCTTTAGGCCATTGATAAAGAATTTATGGAAGAACACATATGTTATGCCTTTCGTTTTGAAGGCCAAATGATCAAAGGAGGTTCTAAAGTCTTCCACTGTGTCTGACTCTTTCAACTTGGTCAAACGACCCACATAGTGGATGTCAGTGTCAAAATGTTCATAGAGATCTACAACAAATTGGGTCCACGCAACATACCCCTAGCGTGCATTCTTACACCATTGTCACCATTTCCAGCCTTCAAGATCCAGATAGAGAACATCATAACAAAGTTTGGCCAACTCATCGATAATGTCATGCAAAGAGAAATAATGCTCCATTTGAGTGACCCATCCCATGGGGTCTGAGCCATCAAATTTATTGACCTCAACTCAAGGAACAAGGGGGTCATGATAATTGAAAGATCATAGAATGGGAGGAATCAACACCATCTAAGTGGGACAATTGTTCCGAGGAGGAAGGTCCATGGGGGAGATTCAACAACTGGTTGACAACAGACTGTTGGGTGGAAAATTCACCCATGAATTTGGCATCCATGGCATCAAATTGTTGTTGGCCTTGGGTCTCAAATTTTGCAATGAAGGAATTGGTAGAAGCAAGATCATAAGTCACTTGTTGGCTGGACTCCTTGGTTTGAGTGATGGAAGCTTGTAGGTCTTGGTTTTGAGTGGTGGTCATTTGGATATGAGGGGTGCCTATAACGGGAAATGGGTGGGTGGGACCACAAAAAGGAGGACTTATAAGTGATAGGTACCCCGACGATCATGGAAAAAAGGGGAATACAATGGGAGAGGTGGAAAATAAGGGCATCGGGAAGGGGGTTAGGTCCACTGCGAAAAAAGGATTTAAATGGAAGGTACCACTGCAATCAAGGCTAGGAGAGGAATCCAATGGGATAGGTCCTGAATAAGGGTGGCGGAGGGACCACTATATTGCAGTGGTGAAATGACCAAATTCTTAACATGAAGAAATGCATAGGAATTTTGCAACCCAAATGCAGAAGGCAAGGTTGCACGACAATAGATATTGTTTGTTTCTTTTCTGCTTCGCTTCCATCCCAAGAGTTAGGGTGTTTAGGGTTTCTACAAACAAGGGTTCGCCTTGTGTGATAGCTCTCTGATATACGTGCAAGGTCAAATAGTAGTACTCGGCCCAATATCTCAGAACGCTAACTAAGGAGGCTAGACCATACCCTTAGCCACACTACTCGATTACCCATGTACTAGAGAGTATCTTCCCAACTGTTGTTTTTGGTGGCAATATCGCAGTCAAACAGCCGATCAGTTGATCTAAGGAAGGTTTCAGGATACCTAGTCTAGTTTGTATACATGTCTTGTCCGATGCACTACCACTCAAAGGGGTACCAACAGGGGTTACAAGGGTGGCCAACATTGTGCTCTTAAGTACCTCTTGTATTTCATGTGTGCCTGCTTCTCTGCATGAGGATTTATGCGATGAATGACATATCTATGTAGTTTTAAGACGTCAAAATACATCTCTACCCTGAAAAAGTTTAACCCACAATTCTTGCGAAGGAAAGTTCTCTACTACCACTTGTAAGGTACCAGATCTATTATAATAGCGGAAAAACATAAATATTGCAGAGAATAACAACATAACAATACAATATATGAAACCACAACACCAGAATAATACCTTTATTGATAGGAAACAATGTTCGCTTGCCTCTTCGAGGGGGAAACCTCCAGCAAAGCAACGCTTTATTACAATAATTCTCAAGACAAAGACTTATCATGCCTCCTACTCTTATTTATACTAATTATATCTTCTAAAGAACCTTCTAGCCGAAGATCTTTCTAGAAGCGGGAGCTTCTATTAGGTCTTCTTACATTGACTTATTCACGTTTATTAAATAGGCCTTATAAATTAATGTCGGCCTTTATTACATGGAAAATATATTATTCTATCTACATGAGGGGTTAGGGAAGTTAAATCCCTAACATATGGACTCTAAAATAAGTCCAAAAATCCCCGGATGGGGTGACTGGGCGGATAACAGGGACACGTGGGCGAAAAAGGGGAGGCGGTGGCATGGCTCGCACCAAAACGCCATAAATTTGGAATGAATTCCCACATTTGCATTCAAATGCGGAGCTTGTCCGCACAAGGGAAGGATACTCGCACTCAGTTTCAGTCTTTAATGGTTGACCGAATGGCGGTGGCTATTGGTATAAGCGTTTGGCTTGGATTCATTGTATGCATTGCACCTCCAGGCTGCCGAGCGCTTTCACGAACCCCTGTCTCACAGTCGAATTGTGATAGCCGAGCTTTAGCTCTCGCGAGCCTGGTGCGGCCTCTTCGCTGGGCCGCAGTGACACCCTGCAAAGCCATGCCCAGACTTCGAGGCACACCAGGACGGGGGGCTGCCTGGCATGCAGCGAAATCTCGGCGAAAACGAAAAGAGGTGTTCGAGAGGGCACTAGCAGTGGTAGCTCGTCGTAGGAGGATGCGGGGAATGGCCATCGTTGAAGAAGAGATCCCGGCCGAAGGTGCAGACAGCCCCCCTGCGCACACTCTCTTCACAGTCCCGGAGAATTGGCACCCCCGCA
>ML780613.1:0-11804 GCA_009831015.1 Picea engelmannii | reverse complement strand
CCTCTTACATTTATTATATCTAACTACCATAGTGGGCCTTATTTAATAATATAGTGGACCTAGTCCACCTTACATTGAATGACCTCCATTATTATCACTATGGGCCCTCTGGGCCCTCCTATTACCTCTCTAGCTACCTTACAGGATGAGAGAAGGTGATGAGTGGAAAACAACCTTCAAAATGAACGAAGGGTTGTATGAGTGGCTTGTTATGCCATTTGGATTAACAAACGCCCCAATTACTTTTATGAGGTTGATGAATGAGGTATTGAAAGATTTTATTGGTAAGTTTGTAATTGTATATCTCGATGATATACTAGTCTTCAGTAAAACTGAAGAAGAGCATTTGAGACACTTAACATTAGTGATGAGAAGATTGCAGCGGGAGAAGTTGCTAATAAATCTGAATAAATCCTCTTTTATGAATATAGAACTCGTTTACTTGGGTTTTGTAATCTCTTCAAATGAGTTGAAGATGGATCCAGAAAAGGTGAGAGCAAACAGAGAATGGCCATCGCCAAGGAGCATATTTGAAGTGAGAAGCTTCCATGGATTAGCAAGTTTATATCAGAATTTCATTAGAAATTTCAGTGGTATTTGTGCACCAATATCAGATATGGTGAAGAAGAGACACAAATCTTTTAAGTGGACAGAATAAGTTGAGAAAATCTTCAGGATACTAAAGGAGAAGATAACAAAACATCTGATTCTCATCTTGCCAGATTTAGGGAAGACATTTCAAGTACGATGTGATGCTAGTGGAGTAGCAATTGGAGCAGTCTTAAGCCAAGATAATAGGCTTGTTGCATATTTCAGTGAGAAGCTAAATGACACCAATAAAAAATACTCCACATATGATAAATAATTTTATGCAGTAATTCAAGCCTTAAATAAATGGAGGCACTACCTTGTTCCAAAAGAATTTGTTTTATACAGCGGTAATCGGGCTTTACAATTCATAACCAGATAGGAGAAGTTAAATCAAAGACATGCTAAGTGGATAGAGTTTATGCAAAATTTCACTTTTTTCATTAAACATATTTTTGGTAATGCTAACAAAGTTGTTGATGCATTGAGCAGGAGATGTCTGATTCTGTAGGAATTTCGAGTGAAAACCTTAGGGTTTGAACACCTTAAGGGGATCTATTGTGATGATCCAGATTTTAAAGAGGCATATGAAGCATGTGCAAATCCTGTGATTAGAGATAGAAGTCTGTGGACAGAGTATCTGATTCAAGATGGATTATTGTTTAAACGTAGCCAGTTGTGCATACCAAAGTGCTCGGTGAGAGATAATTTGTTGAAGGAAAAACATAGTGGAGGTATAGTAGGACTTTTTGGCCATGACAATACATTTGCACAGTTGAACAGTTCATACTATTGGCCAGGAATGAGGGCAGAAGTGGAGAAATTTGTAAACGGATGTAAGATTTTCTAGTATGCAAAAGGAAAGAGACAAAATACTGGGTTGTGTCAACCATTGCCTATTCCAGATAGACCTTGGGATGCAATAAGCACGGATTCCATGTTGGGATTTCCAAGAACACAAAGGGGAAGTGATTCCATATTTGTTGTAGTTGATAGATTCTCAAAGATGACACACTTTATCCCATGCCAGAAAACTAGTGATGCAATGCACATTGCAAATATGTTTTTCAAGGAAGTTGTGAGACTTCATGGATTGCACAAGAGTATTGTCTCAGATAGGGACATTAAATTTGTTGGTCATTTCTGGAGGACATTGTGGAAGAAGTTGGGGACAGAACTATCCTTTAGTTCAACATATCATCCTCAAACAGATGGATAGACTGAGGTGGTAAATCGAAGTATAGGAAATTTGTCGAGGAGTTTTGTCACTGAACATCATAGCCAATGGGACAATATTCTGTCACAAGCAGAGTTTGCATACAATGACTCACCAAACAGGAGTACAGGGAAGATTCCATTCCAGATAGTATATGGGATGAAGCCAAGAAGAGTATCAGAGTTGAGAGATTTGGATCAGAGTGAACTCAAAAGCGTTGGAGCATAAGACTTCGTTGCATAAATGTAGAAGCTTCATAATCAGATCAAAGAGCAGTTGTAGAACAACAACAGAGAATATAAACGCAAATTTGATCAACATAGGAGAGAACTTCAATTTGAAGTGGGAGATCAAGTTCTGGAACATATCAGGAAGGAAAGGTTCCCAAAGGGAACATATAATAAGCTGAAGTTGAAGAAGATAGGACCATGCAAGATCCTAAGGAAATTTGATGTCAATGCTTATGAGATAGAGATGCCAGAGGATGTGGGTATATCATCCATATTCAACATTTCAGACTTGTATCCTTACGGGGAAGATGACACAAAAGGATTAGAAGATCAAAAAGATATCCAGTGGGAGAAGCATATGCCTACAGTAGAAAATCTGCAGACTGAGAAGATCATAGATCAGAGGATTGGTAAGAAGACCAGGAGGAAAACCTATTTTGAATATTTGGTATAGTGGAAAGGCCACCCAATAGAAGATACGAGTTGGGTAAATGACGCAGATATTTAGAAGCATGGAAAGTCAGTGTAGGAGCTCATGGACAGGAGTCCATGAATTTTTTTCCAGAGGAGTATGATGCAGGAGCATCGTCATCAAAGTGAAAGTGGAGGACAACTCAGCGCCCTAGCGTGCATTTTGAAGTGTTTTGAATTTTAAAGATAGCATGTCATGAAATACCTTGAAAAGATTGTAATTAAAGAAGATATTAAATGTTAAGAGGTTGAACCATCGTGTGAGATCAATGGAGATTGTATTTTCTTTAATGTAGTTAATAACAATACATATATGTAGCATTCGCTCTTATCTGTCTGTACCGATCATTTATTGTAATAAAGCCTTAGTAATTGAAAGCATTTAGTTTGATAAGATAGCACTAAGGTAGCCGAAGGGAAAAGTTCTATGAGCACTTCTTGTATAAATATATGTATTTGTTGCCCAAGTGAGGTTGTTGAGAGTTATTTGGAAGTAGTTGTTGAAAGTTGCTAAAGAATATTGTAGCTAAAGATTATTGTAGTTGGACCACACTAGTTTGGTCTGAAACGTCGAAAATCATAAAACCTGTGCAATGAATCCGAAAGAACCCTCTGATCAAGATTATTGTAGTTGAAAACTATTGAATCTTATCGAGTTGTATGAGCCCATGTACATATCATTTGAATGAATATAACAGAAAAGCGTTGTTCCAAATGTTTGGTATTGTTGTTACCATGTCTATCTGAATGAATGGTAGGCTTTTTGTTTACTTGCATTTCTCTCTTATTACTTGTTCTTATGTTATGAATGTTTTTCATGGTGGAATGTATGAATCTATGAGGATTAGATAAGTTTCAATTATTTCTCTTCTACGAGCTTTATATGCAAGGAGTGCATAGTGTCCACAAGGAGTGCGTTGACAGAGTCTAGTTCGACTCATAAGCTTAGAAGAGATAACATGCAGATTTATATGCAAGGAGTGCATAATGTCCGCAAGGAGTGTGTTTATAGAGTCGGTTTTGACTAAGAATATCACGAGGGATAACATGAAGTTATTTGCAAAGAGTGTAAAAGAACCGTGTAAGGTGTCCATAGGCAGAAACGCGCTCAAAGTTACATTGTTCAAGAGGAACAATTAAGTCATGTAGGAACTGTTGCAAGGAGTGCACAGTCGCCCACAAAGGGTTTTAGTGGAAGAAGCATGTTGCAAAGTGTGCACAGGGTCGACTTAGGTTAAGTGTCAAAGGATTCTTCTTGAAAAGGAACAAGGAGTAAGTGTCGGAGAAACATCCAAGAGAAGCTCGAAATTTCGAGGAGGAACAAGCTGAGATGAGATAGCGGGTGGAAATTCTTCAGTAAGGAGGAGCTATCGAAACTTTCCTAATCAATGAGTGAGATCTATTCGGAGGAATTGGGATATTTCCAGACTGTGGGATCTGGGGAAGTTTCATGGAGAATAATCTTTGAATCCTTCAGTACTTCGTCTGTTTGGAGGTTTGAATGTGTTCAAGGAGCGAGATAGCCGAAGTCCCGAAGCTGCGAGATAAATCTAAGCCGTCGGTATCAAGGAGGATATGCGGCAATAGATCAGAAAATCCAGGAGATAAAGCTCTGGAAGATTTGCGTGGAGCAGAAACAATTTCCTGAAGTCATGAAGGTGAATAGATATGGACCATTGGATTCAGGAAGGACACGTGGTAGAGATCTGTGTGCTCCAGGAGAAGAGTACTCTAGAGGAAAGCAAGAATAGTGAAGCCGAAAGTCCCAAAGGCTAGAGTTAACAGGAGTCATTGATGAACGAAGGGACACATGGAGAGTGGAGATTTACTACAGAGAAAAGTCATTTCGAAGGGATTGGAGTGTGAAGGAACGAGAACTCGCTGAAGCCCGAAGTCAAGAAGGGGGGATAGCGGGAGGTTATAGCTCATGGTCATAAGGAAAAGAGAGAAGAAAAGGAGATAGCGCTCACCACTCAGTGTTACCAGGAGCGCAAGAGAAAGCGTGCGTGGGTGAAACAAATTGCGTGGGTAACAACAAGGGACCTGTGTGAATCAAAGTCTAGGTCTAGTAGAGACCTGAAGAGTTGACTCGGATCAAGTATTTAAATATCCTTGATCAGGAGGTCGCGTAGCTCCTAGGAGGAAGGGGTCCTGCATCAGAATTCTTCTTCCTCGACTAATAGATAGGCCCTAAACCCAAATTGTTAGTGTATTTGGATGTGGACTTGCAATTTGTGTTGTCGCTTGCCCAATCAGAATCTGTGAAGCCTATGAGATGCAAATTGCAACATGATACATAATGGATCTCATAATTGATGGTGCCCCAAATGTACCGAAGGATACGTTTTGAAACTTTCCAGTGTAACTCATGCAACTCTTGCATGTACCTGGAGAATGCTCCCACTACATATGATAGGTCTAGTTGAGAGTGGTAGAGACAGAACAAACTCCCCACTAGTTGTTTGTACATAGCGTTGTCAACCAGTGGAGTGTCCTCGCCATCCTCAAGTCTCACCCCATATAGGAAGGGGGTAGGGGAAGACTTGTAGTCTATCATGTGAAATATTTCCATGAGATCTCGAGCATGCTTGGCTTGAGACATTTTGATGTCTGAAATATCCTGACTAATATCAAGACCAAGGAATTAATGGAGTGGAACCATGTCCATCATAAAAAATGTGTCATACAGAATCCTCTTCACCGCAACAATCGATGAATTTGAGCAACGAGTGATCAAAATATCATGAACATAAATAACTAGAAACAAAAGTGAATCAGTAGTCCTAAGCATGTAGACATTTGGATCAAATTTTCATCTCAAAAAATTATAGGACAACAGGTAGGAGTCCATATTGGCATACCATGCAATCAGCGTTTGCTTGAGGCCATAGAGAGACTTATTGAGCCTACAAACCAAATATGAATAATGTATGAGGCCAGGTGAATATTCCATGTAAATATCCTCTAAGATATCTTCGTGAAGAAATGCATTCTTCACATCCATCTTATGGACTTCCCATTCCTCTGGCTATCGCAATATCAAGGTCCAAATGAATGAAGTCCATATTCATTACTAGAGTGAATGTCTCATCATATTCTATGCCATGAACCTGTTGAAAACCTTTGGCAACCACTCTTGCCTTGTATCTGCTAACGTTTCCATTCATTTCGCTCTTGGTCCTATAGACCCATCTACAATTGATAAGCTTCCTTCCTGAAGAAAGTGGAACCAGATCCCAAGTCTAGTTCTTGAGGAGGGAGTTATACTCTCCTGCATGGTTGATTCCCAAAAGGGATTCCCTGCAGCCTCGCCATAGGTCTACAGGTCTGAATATTGATCCACATAACAATGCATAGGAAACAAAGGCCACTCTCACTGCTCCAAAAAATATTTTAGGTTATGGTGATCTGTTTTAATATGAAAATGATGTCCCAAGAGATATGGTCGCTAGGTGTGCACTACATGGAGAATGGCCATCATTTATTTTTCATACATAGATCAGCCCAGATTGTGACCACTCAACGCTTGGCTAGTAAATGCCAAGGATCGACCATCTTTGGTGAGCACCACACCTATACCCATTCTAGAAGCATCTAATTCCACCACAAAGGTTTTGTTGAAGTTAGGAGCTGCTAGGAAAGGGGTGGTGCACATGGCCCTCTTTAAATCTGTGAAGGCTTGCTTGGCAACAGGTGTCCAATGAAATGCATTCTTCTTAAGGAGGTCATTCAAGGGCTTAGCAATTTTTCCATAATGGTTGAAAAAATTCTTGTGATAGTCGGTGAGACCAAGAAAACCCCTTAGGTGATTTAAGGTCATTGGGCACGGCCATTATTTCATAGCTTGTATCTTTTTGGGGTCCACTTTTACCCCATCTCTGTTGACAATGTGCCCCAAGTATTCCACTTCTTTGGCACCAAATGAACATTTGGTATTTTTGACAAACAATTGGTTTTCCTACAACAAGTGAAGGACTTTGCCCACATGAAGAAGATGGATATCCCAAGAGTGGCTATAAATGAGGATGTCATCAAAGAAAACCAAGACAAACTTCCAAATGTAAGGTTTCAATAGCTTATTCATGAGACTCTGGAAGGTGGATGGAGCATTGCAAAGGCCAAAAGGCATGACCAAGAATTCATAATGTCCCTCATGAGTTATGAAAGCAGTCTTCAGAATATCTGCCTCCTTAATATAGATTTGGTGATAACTGGAGCGAAGGTCTAATTTGGTGAATACATAGGCACCTTGTAGTTCATCCAACAAATCATTATTGATAGGAATGGGAAATTTATCTTTGATGGTCAGTTTATTAAGGGAACGAAAATCAGGGCACATGCACCAAGTACCTTCTTTCTTTAAAACCATCACCATTGGTGAAGAATATGGGCTAGTACTGGGGCGAATTACCCCCACCTCTAGTAATTCTTGTACCATCTTTTCTATTTCATTTTTCTGAGCAAAGGGATATCTGTAGGGACGTACATTGGGGGGTTGACTTCCCAAAAGGAGAGGGATGTTATGATCATGCTCACCCCTGGAAGGAGGCAAGGCTATATGAATCTCAAAGATCTTGGGGTACTTGTCCAAGATGAGTTGCAGGCTAGGAGGAACTACCTGATAGGCATGTTCAGTGACCTGGATGGCATTAAATTGAGCAATCACACCAGGGTGGCCTTTCTTGAATATTTTTTCCATCTTATGAGAGCTGATGATTTCAGAAGAGCCTGCTCGGAGACCCCTGAGAGTATAGGGGTGAGATTCTTAGGTGAAGCTCATATATAATTCTTGATAATCCATTATGATCGGTCACAGAGTGCGAAGCCATTCCACACCTAATACAATATCACAACCACCCATGGAAATAGAGAACATGTGGGTTTTCATATGGTAATCACCCATTTGGAGTTTTACATTCTCACAGCGGCCCCCACACTTCATAGTACCACCATTAGCGATGAGGATTTGAAAATTAGAAATAGGGCGGACAAAGCAATGGATCTCATCAGCGAACCTGCGATGAATAAAACTATGGGTGCTACCACTATCAATCAACACCACAATCGGCCTATGTTTAATGTATCCCTTGATCTTCAATGTCTGTGGGGCAAAAATAGATGAGAGTGCCTGAAGCAAGATGACCGGGTCCACAGATTCCATCAGCGTGACAACTGGATCTTCTACATGATCACTTGGTTGAGTCGCCTCTTGGTCTGAAACCTCATCTGATGGGAGGTTTTCATAGGAAGAGGAAGTTGAGGCATCAATCTATAAAAACTTTTGTTCTCTACATTTATTCCCTGGTGCATACTTTTCATCACAATAGTAGCAAAGGCCTTTCTTCTGACATTCTTCCATTTCGGCGGGAGAGACCTTTTGGACCTTCAAAGTTTGGGTCGGAGAAGGGGTAGCCCCTTGATGAGGATGGGTGGTAAATGGAGCCTTCAGGGATGGTGCCTAGAGGATGGTCTCTGCTTCCCTGGATAATTGACATGCCTACAACCAGGTAGTAAGATAGCTTCTTTTAGACCACTGATAAAACATTCAAGGTAAAATTCATCATATAAGCCCTCGGTACAGATAGCCAACTACTCAAATGTCATGATGATGTCTGTGACAGATCTAGTTTGGCGCAACTTAGTGAGTCAGCACAAAAATTTTGATTCCCTATTAAAACAGGCACAAACTACTTTGGAGAACATGTTCCAATTGGGAGGTCCTGGATTATATTTCTTATGTCACTGCCACCACTACCAGTGTTCTTGATTCAAGTGCAAAACCCCTACATGGATTTTTGTCTCATCATCTCAAATATCATGAAGGGAGAAGTATTGTTCCAATTGAGAAACCCACCTGGCTGGGTTGGAACCATCAAATTTATGCATGTCAACTTTGGGCACCTTATTCCAAGAAGGTGGAGAACCCCAAAGGGAGCGGGAGGACTGATTATGTTCATAATGAGAAGACTGAAGTTCTTCTGGGTTTGGTTCAACATTATTACCCCTGAAGAGTTGCACCAATTTGTTGACTCGTTGGTCAAGGGCTGTGGTGAATTCATTGTG
This sequence comes from Picea engelmannii, assembly GCA_009831015.1. Taxonomy (NCBI): domain Eukaryota; kingdom Viridiplantae; phylum Streptophyta; class Pinopsida; order Pinales; family Pinaceae; genus Picea; species Picea engelmannii. The sequence continues at coordinate 3,236 of ML780613.1, read as the reverse complement.
GAGGGAAGCCATGTTGTCGTCAATTTGTTGTTCCAAGTGGGACATTCCATCCTCCAAGGTTTCTTGGGATTGAGAGAGAGTGGTAGGAATGGTGAAGGCGTAGGTAGTAACAGAGGTGTTGGGATGGAAACAAATGGGCTTAAAAATGATAGGTTCTCGGGTGATCGGGACAAAGAGAGGAATCCAATGGCATAGGTCTCAAGAAAGGCGTCCCAGAGGGGGTTGGTTCCGGAGGGAAAAAATAGCCTAAAATTGAAGGGTACCACTGTGATCAGAATGAAGAGAGGAATGCAATGGGCTAGGTCACAAATAAGGGTTCTGACAGGCCCAAAAAAAAAAATTTTACTCCTATGGAGTTATACTTTGAACTGAATAATACTTCAGAGATGGAATGCCCAAATTCTTAACAGGACAAAAGATGTAGTAATTTCGAACCCTAATGCAGACGGCAAGGTTTCACTGCAATAGATTGTGTCTTTTCTTTCTCTATTTTGTTCCCAAGGGTTAGGGTTTGGAGGGAATATACAGTCAAGGGTTTTCCATGTGTTATAGCTCTCTTATATACGTGCAAGGTCCAATGGTAGTACTCAACCCAATATCTCAGGGTACCAACTAAGAAGGCTAGACCGTACCCTTAGTCGTACTACCCAACTACCTAGGTACTAGAGAGCCACTTCCTGAGTGTTTTTCTCGGTGACACTATAGCAGTTAGGCGGTCAATCAGTTCATCTACGGAGGGCTTCAGGATTCCTAGGTCAATCTGTATACAAGTGTTGTCTGATGCGCTACTGCTTGAAAGGGTACCAACAGCGGTTACAAGGGTGGCCAACAGATGTGAGCTTAAGAACCAGTTGTATTTCTTGCATGTATGACTCCCCGACTGTGGGTTTATGTGCATAACCACAAATCTGTGTAGCTTAAACACGTCGAAATATGTCTCTACCCTGAAAAAATTTATCCCACAATTCTTGCCCTCGAAAGAGATCTAATACCACTTGAAATATTCCTAATACACTATATTATGCATCATAGAAAATATCTAGTAGACAATGAAAGAATAATAATGATATATCCATAAAAATATCATAATAACACCTGAATAATCACCAGGAAGAGCAACTTTATTATTATAGCAATGTTCACTTGCCTCTTCGAGGGGGCAACCTCCAGCAGAGCAGAGGTCTATTACAATAATCTCCAAGACAAAATATCCAATGCCTCCTACTCTTATTTATACTAATTCTACCTTCTAAGGAAACTTCTAGAGGAATATCTTTCTAGAAGAGGAAGCTTCTATTAGGTCTTCTTACATTGTTTTTTTCTTCTTTATTTATTAGGCCTTATTAAATAATGTCAACCTTTATTAAATAGAAAACATATCCTACTAACTAATGACCCATGGAGAGGGGTTAAGATTGGATCCTAACATGATAGGAGGACCATTTCATGTAGTAAAAGAAGATAAGATATCATGTGTGGTAGCCATATGGTGGGATGAACCTAAATCCATGATCCAAACATTAGGTGAAGAGTGAACAACAACTAATGCATGATGATTACCTTTGGGAGCATGATCCTCTGGATACTTCTTGGCACCCTCGAGAATTTGATACCCAAGGTTGTTCTTTTGAAGAATCTAAGTCATATGGTCTATTTGCTTCTTCATGCATGCGGATTCTGGATGGAATCCTCAATTGCAGTATGTACACTTATATCCTTTCTTCCCTTTTCCACTTTTGGATCCTGAGGAGTCATTGAAGGGTTTGGAGTACCCTTCCTTCTTTTGTTCTGCATGTGCCTTTTCTTTGCATTTCTTTTTGGATTTCTGATGTTGAGAACTATTTATATCATGTGTAGAAAGTGTATGCGCTTTGAAGTTTTGGATTACACCCATCTTGATGAGTTTGTCTTGCTTCTGAAGCAAAGCCTCAAAGAGGGAATAGTCTAGGATGCTCTAGCAGTCAACCTCTGAGTGTGGAAAGTAGAAACAAAAACTGAATAATCTGGACCAAGTTTTGACAAAACGGTGAGAACCATTCACTTTTCCTCCTTTGATTTATCAACCCTGCAAGCCTTGAGTTGCAACAACAAATCCTTATACCTTGTGAAGAAATCTTTGATGTTTTCAAATATTTCCAGATCTAACGTAAGTAATTACACCTCGAGCATGTGGCCTCTCATCTCATCTTTTTTTCCAAAGAGTCCTTCCATGGTGGTCCAAATCTCATTTGGATTTTTGCAAGAAGATACATGAAACGACAACTTAGGGGATATGTGCATGCAGAAGGCTCTGTAAGCCTCATCCATTCTATTGAGGTATTTGGATTTTTCAATGGTTGATGTGGGTTTTGTTTTCGTCACCATGGTTAACCTGTACTATCCTCTACCTTAGATAAAAATATCCATCCTTTTGTTCCATTTAAATTAGTTGTACGGTGTTATCATGACAGATGACGGAGATTCCATTCTTCCTGCACTCTTCAATCTTTAGTACCTGCAAATAAAAAATGTTGGTGCACCTAAATAATGTTGGTACTGAGAAAAAATGGAGAGGAAAGAATAGAAAATGTATTAACCAAATGAATGAATGATAATTTACACATTATATACTATGTATATCCCAACTAATGCTCATTGTAAGAGAAGCCAATGCGTCATAGTGGTGGTCTAGAGAAATCTAGACACACACAGGCAGTTACAAGAGTTAACTTCCACCGAGTCCTAGTTAACTATGTTGGTTGTGGAGCCTGATTATCTTCTTAATTTATATGAAGGTATTCCTATCCCCCTTCTGTCAGGGGTTCGAGGGTTGGCCCCCAAATGAAGGGGGTCCCGGGGGGGAGTTTTTGGGAAAATTGCCTTGTAAAATATTGTAATTTCATATTCAATCTGGACCGTTAATTATAAGGTCACGGATCTGACGGTAGAAGTGATGTTAGGGTTTTTTTCCCTAGAAGGCAACCCTATTTTCTTAGGGAATTGTATTGTGGTTGTGTATGTGAGTGATTATGGTATTCTGAGAGAGGATATTGTGAGAAAAAGAAGAGGAAGCTACAATGGGTGTGTTGTAGGTTGTATCCTCTCCTTTTGTTGGGTAATAAAAAGAAAGGACCTGGCAATTTCTCTGGTGAATGTATCCCACACTAGGTGAACCACATATATCTATGTCTATATTATATTGTGTATCTTCTGTGTTTTATTTCTGCATTTGTTTTATTTTATTGCTCCACGATCTT
>ML780612.1:805401-844635 GCA_009831015.1 Picea engelmannii | reverse complement strand
TGCTACTACAGTCATGGAGGACTTTTCTTCCAAGTTGGATAAGGAATTTTCTTTGGTTACTCTAGTATTTAGTGTCGGTAGTGGAGGATTTAAGGGTGATAATAGATGGATTGTTGACAGTGGAGCCTTTTGTCACATGACAGGAATCTGGCAAATATTCCTTATTATCACAAAGACATGTCCTAACCAGTTGGTGGAGAGTGAAGGAGGTATGGCATGAGTTGTATGTGGAGTTGGAAGGGTTATATTCCGACTTGAGTATGGGGAACTCCTGGAGGTTGATCAAGTTCTCCTTGTTTGAGGTTTGAGGGTTAACTTTCTCTCAGTCTCAGCCTTGGAGGATGTTGGATATTGTACATTGTTCAAGAGGGGACATGTATATATCTACAGGGAGGGAGTGTACTCAATTGAATCATAGCTAATTGGTGATCGAGTGTACAAGTTTTACATGTTGCGAGGACAACCTTGAGGTTATGATTCAATTTTGGATGAGGAGCATGAGGCTCTTGAGACTGCAGTGGGCCCAAAGATTCAATATTTCATTCCAAGAGAAGATAGGGAGTCTCTTCTGAGAACCAATAAGAAGCTTACCTGGTGTGATCGAACCGATGCTCAGGGTGGAGTGGATTCTCCTAGGAGATCAGGTTTTAGAATGGCTTTCAGGATAAGATCTTCTAGTTCAAGTTTTGTGCAGGTGTTGGGGTTCGCTCAAGGTTCAAAGGGAGATCCTACTACGAATAGTGTGATGGGACTGGATGATGGTGATGGAAGCGAGTACATCCCTCGCTAATAGGGAGTGTTAGATTTTATAGCTCGGGAGGTACTCTTCATGTTTGTCTTGTCTGCAGAAGTAGAATTATATTTGGACTACTAGACACTTGACTTTGTAATGGGTTTTTATAAAGTTGTGATAAAGTGGTTCTTTTATTAAAGTGACTTTTTAATAAAGTGTACCTTCTAATATTAAAGTGACTTTATTTCATAAAGTACACTTATGTTAAAAAGTGAAATTGTACTTTAATATTTAAGTGATTTATTTTGGAGGGAATTAATCATGTCCCTTGATCATGTAAAGGAAAGACTAGATCCTGGCCTTTGGATTTAGATATGGGAAAGGTGAAAAGACACTTGGAAGGTGAAAGGCCATTTTCGAATTATAAGAGAATGCATTGAGTAGTGTGCAAGAAACAACAAGAGAAGATGATATTGAGAGATTTTCGAGAGAGCTTGAGAGAGGAAAGTGGGTAGCAAGGAGGGAACATTTCCCAAGGAAACTTTCTGTGTGAGTGTGATGATATTTTTTGTTGTTTTTTGAGGTTGTATTGTACAGATCCATATAGTCCGTACAATAAGGGAAAGAGGGAATGAATTTCGAGACAAGTAAGGAATGAAAATCGAGGTAGTTTTGAGTGTTTTTCTTGCTTCAATAAGACCGTATAGATCAGGCCGTACAACAGACTATGGGCACATTTTCCATGGTGTTGTTTTCTGGGTGGGTTGTACAATAGTACAAAATTGACACATTTTGAAGGCATAATTGTGGGGGAAAAGTTTGGGTGTTGTAAGTGGATTTCTCTTGCTGGAAATTGTAATCTTTCTGTCGATATATCTTTCCTCAAACTAATGAAATCTCTCTCTCTCTCTTTGGGTTTCCCCACATTGGGGTTTTCCATGGCTAGTTTCCTAAATTTATGAGTTTTACATGGATGTGTAATGGATGTTCATTTTGTTTATTCCACCGCAAAAGTGCTTGGCAACGTGTATTTATGCTCATAATATTTTTTGAATGCGGGTTTATACATTTTAGAGTTCATAGATGACAATTATCTCTAGGTTGCTAAGTGTATGACAAAATTTAGTGAATGCTTATTTTGTCATTAAATTTCTACAGAAGAGTAGTAGACCGACCATACCTACATCAAATAAGGAGCGTGTCATATGGAAGGAAAAAGACAAAAAACATATGTCATGATTGTTGCGATAATAAGTGAATAGGTGAGCCACCATATTGTTCCATTAATGACTCTTATTGCAATTTGAATAAATTGAATGGTTTGTATGAATCTCACTTAGAAATGGAACTCATACAATTGTTGGTGAAGTTATTCAACCTAGAGTTGAAGATTGATGATCCCATTAATTTGGATTATGAAATGAAAGACATAATGCATGCCATTGATGACACTAGAGTGAATATATACCTTCCTCTCACAACCTTCATTAAGGCCCTCTACCCCATATATTCTCACTACCTTGAATCCCTGCAAGCTAGCGGTAAAATGAAATCCATCACATTTGACACTTTGGTGGAGAAAGTTGTAGAACATGAGAAAGCCTTCGAAAATAAGTCAAATCATTCCATTGGTGAGACCATGTACCTTTCTTATAAGGTGAATTTAATCATGTGATTCTTCTAGAGGAGAAGGAAATAAAAGAGGATGCAGAATAAATAATTTCAGAGATAGGGGTGTAGACACAACCATGAAAATAGATCTAATCTTCATCATGACCATTGTAGAAAGAATGGGTCACATGAAGCAAAGAACCACAAAATCCCACAGGAGAAGATCAAATAAAAATAAAATAAAAAAGAAGAAAAGTTAAAAAATCAAGCTTGATGAAAGGTAAAGCACCTGAATCTGCTCATTATATTGTTTCCCATTACAATATAGGACTAATTGAAGATTTGTTTAACACTTCATTTGATTCTTGGAGAGATGCATGGTTTCTTGAAACAGGTGAAACATGCCACATGAAATTCCAGAGAGACTTCTTCAAATATTTCAATTAAAATGTAGATGACATAGTTTATTTTGCAGATAAATCAAGTCTCAAACCTTCAGGAATTGGCACCATTGTGATTAAATTGCCTGGACTCCAAAATTTTCTTTTGTATGAATTCTCTATCTTCCTTAGCTACGAAGGAACTTTCTATCTCTTGTGCACATTTGACAACAAGGACACTCTATTCATATCTTTGGTGGAAAAGTTGAAATAAGGAAGGCTTCTAAAAAAATGGTTGCCATGATCGGGGTGGAAGATGGAAGATTGTTGAAGTTGAAAGGAACATTTTCTCATGCAAAAATTTATGCATACCTCTCTTATCACTATAAAGGTACAATTCCATCTAGTCTCTTTTGGCATGCTAGATTTGGTCACATTAATTATGACATACTTTGTTTGTTGAAAAATAAAGGTGTTTCCATTTTGCCTACTATTCTTAGGAATTTGAAGCAATGTGATGCTTGTATCCTTGGAAAACATAGAAAACAACTTTTTCATGATTCTAATTCCAAAGCATGCAGCAAACTTGGATTTATACATTCTGATTTGTGTGGTCCCATGCATGTTCCATATGATAATTGCAATAAATATATCATGTCTTTTATTGATGATTACACTATGATGTATTGGGTGTACTTGTTGAAAGATAAATCACAAGATTTTGAAACTTTTAAAAAATTTCATGTATGGATCCAAAATGAAGCTCAACCTCGTATTGGCTCTCTTTGTACTAATAATGGGATCAAACATCAAACCATAGTTCCATACAATCCTCAACATAATGGTGTAGCTGAAATAATGAACAAAAATCTCTTAAATATGGTATGTTCCATGATGTTTTTAAAATATGTAAAATTGATGTTTTGGGCTGATGAAATTCTATGTACAATGTATGTGACAAACATGTGTCCATGTCATGTTCATGAAAATAAGACTCCTTATGAAATGCAGTATGGTCACATTCCTTTGGTGAGGCATCTGAGGGTCTTTGGTTCAACCTGTTATGCCTTAATTCCTAAGGATCAATAAAATGAGATTGATGCAAGGATTCAAAAGTACGTCTTCTCAGGGTAATCAAATACCACCAAGGCATATTGTCTTTATGATGAGGTAAAAAAGAAACTTGTTCTTTCGAGAGATGTAATTTTATTGTATCCTCCAAGAATGGCAAAATTGTTGAGAGGTAACTTAATCATCTGGATAGATTCACTCATTAAATAAATATCATGAATTTCATGAGGAGATTCCACATATTGACGGGGCAGTTCCCTATCTTGGATCAATCTCTAGAATCTCCTTTTGAAGCACCATCTCCCCATCGTGAAGAAGTTCCAGCCACTTCGTTAGAACATGAGTTTCATTTGGATGATGTGATTGAGAGGATTGAAAGGCTAAGACTTGATGAGAATTTGTTACCATCTCAATCAACCAAGCAACTTGAACCATCTCAGAAAGGTCCACCAAAATGGCTCGTAAAGACACTTGAAATTGTTCATGTTGATGAGGTCAGAAATACAAGAACCATAAGTTCCTCAACACAAGATGGAGGTGATGTAGATAATTCAAATTTAGATGATGTAGATGATATGGATTTTTAATATGATTGTGATTTGAATTTATCTACTAACTTTGAACCAACTTCCTTTGAAGAAGACACTTCTCATGATGAGTGGAAAGAACCTACATAGAAGGAGTATGATACTCCCATAAAGAATGGTAAATAGAAGATGGTGGACCCTTCATTCGGAACCAAACCAATTGGATGCAAGTGGGTATTCAAGAAAAAGTACAAATTATATGGCTCACTTGACGAGCACAAAGAAAGACTCATAGAAAAATTATTTTCACAGAAATAAGGTATTGATTATGTGGAGAATTTCCCCCCCATTTAAAACTGGGCTACCATTCGTACTTTTTTTTCCTTGGCAACACATAATGGATGAAAATTTCATCAAATGGATGTGAAGACTGCTTTCTCGAATGGAGACTTGAAAGAGAATGTCTTCATGTCTCATCTAGAAGGTTTTGTTGTGAATGAAAAAAACATAAAGTATGAAAGGTCATCAAATCCTTATATGGATTGAAACAAACACTATGAGCTTGGTATGAAAAGTTAACTTGTTAAGCCCTAAATAGTGGCACATTACCCCTTAATAGGGGCATATTACATTAGTAATTTTATTTTATTTATGTCAGCTTGGGTCCATTAGTTATAATTGTACCTCCTAGTCTCCTATATATACCAAGGAGACCTTTTCATTTGGAATGATCCTGTATTGGTAAATTTATGTGTTGTATAAGGAGGTTTCCCCCTCAAAGAGGATTATTATCTGAAATTGTCACTTTATCAAGGTGTGTAGTACTTATTCTGATATTTTTATGCTATTTGGATATGTGTTTCCTAACATTTGGTATCAGAGCTCAAGGTCTTGGGGTTTCGCTGCTTGATCTGAGACACCTTGGAATTTTAGCTATAACATTTTTTCTGGGACATTTCAGAAGGAACTCCGTGGGGGATATTTATTAGATAGATCAAAGTACTTATGGTTAAAATATCAATTTCCCAGGATTTATACTTTTGGAGATATAGCATGTGGAATATCGGGTTCCCGAATCATCCTGAATTTAGTCATCGCAAAATTTTTACTATAATGTTTTTTATGTGATGATTCAGACTGTGAAACTCAGAGGATATTCCAAGGAATTATCAAGGTATCTTTGGTAAAACTTTTATCTTTTGGTTCATCCTAATTTTGGAGATACACCCTGTGTAAGATAGGGTAGCTGACTAGTCTCAAACAAGTGTTCCATGTAAAGCAATCATATATTCTTCAATGGATATACAAATTAAGTGAGACCAGTTCCATTGGAAATTAGACAATCTATAGTATTTCCAGTGCAAGTTTCATAATAATATATTACATATTGTGCTCTTGGCACGTTTTACAAGCACACTCTCCTGGAAGTGACAAAAATCGACAAGGTGTGGGGAAGTCACCATAAATTCCACTTGGCACATCCAATTTTGATCAGACATGTGGAATTTCAGAGAGGACATATCAGAGAACTACAAAACAAAATTTCAGACCCAGAAGGGCCAAAATGGTAAAGATACAATAGAAGAAAGGTCGACTAGCAGAACAACCTTCAAATCAGGGTTTAAAAGGTGCATTTGTTTTTGGAAATCATATATTTTGACTATAAGATCCAATTGGGGTGATTAAAAAAGTAGAATAAAGTGGGATAAATGGAGTATCACATAAATTTGAGAGAAACTTAGGGTTTTTTTTAGGTACATACATGTTCTAGTGTCTCTAAACGTAGGAGTTGCTGTTACTGGTCAGCACTAAAACTCAGGGACAATGTGGTTCTTGCATGTACCTAGAGTATTGATCTGGATATTATGAGAAAAATGAAATGAATACAGATTACTAAAAAATTCTTAACACAAAATAACAAAGATACAGTAAAATTGGTTTTCTATTCAATAATGAAATAAGCTGAAACTGTAAAATGCAACGGAAACAAGCTTGTTGGAATGGTGGTCACTTATCTCTGAGAAGAGATGTGATGGTTGTGATCATTCGCAAGAAGATCCTTATAATGAGGCTCTGAATTCCTTTTACAATAAACATGAATTCCAAAAACCCTATACATCCAAAAACCTAACCCTAGGAGATGAAGCGCCAAAAGTCATGTGAGCCCCGTTTGGGTAAGTTAGTACATTAACTTCCCGGGGTCGTAACTTTTGCATACGATCTCCATTTTAGGTGTATGATATCCCGTTGGAAATTTATCATCGAGGAGATTCATTTTGGTGCCTCAATCATGCCTTTGGATATCATTGATTTGGGACGATCCCGAAAAAACCTTCATTTAGGCCCTCAAAATGGCCTCGGAAGTGAAAACTGCTAAAAATAGTAAATTGCCAAAATTTCCAGAAAACTATTTTGAGACAATTGGAAAATTTGGGTAGCCATCAATATCCATCTAGATCAATCCTCCCTCCTTAGGAATCAATGGTCTCCATTGCGTTGAGTTCCCCCATCAGATGAGGAAATTTCTGTTGAATTTGGCCCCGGGTGAGACACTTGCCTTGGTGCAGGAGATGCCCTGCTTTGATGACTCGATAAAGTTGGATCCTTTGTTGTCGAGTTCCCTTGATCTGTGTGTCCATAATATGATCATTGGATGCCTATTGGATGCAGTCAGGGTTGAGATTTTTTGGTCTCAGTTGTTTTGCTATGTTTGAGGTGTCCAATAATGGTGGGAAATAAGGGCGAAGGAGATCCACGTTGAACACTGGGTGTAGGCCAAGGAAAGGAGAAATGTTGAGCCCAAAATAATTATCCCCCATGGCCTTGGTGATGGTGTACATCCCATAACGGAGTGGGTGAAGCTTCTGATGGGGTCATGTAAGGCGTTCTTTCTACAAGTGAAACCAAACTTTGTCTCCCACATAAAACTTATGTGGCACCCGATGTTGATCATGGTGTTGTTTGTACTTGTCATTGGACTTCTGTAGGATATCTTGAACCTATTGGCAGATGTGTTGGATCCACTCAATGAACCAGGTGGATTTGACATCTTCATTTGGAATAGGAGATGAGTCAGTCAAGGTGACCGCAAGGGGAAGTGAAACATCTATGGGACCCAATGGTTGGAATCCCAGCCCCACCTGAAAGGGGTTTTGATCGGTTGAGCTATGCAGGGCTCGATTGTATCTATGTTGGACATAGGGAAGGCTCTCATCCCATGTGGGAGGGTTCTTTGAATTATACATGTGAAGGATATGTACAACCCTTCGATTTACAGCCTCGGTTTGGCCATCTGTTTGGGGGTGGAAGGTCGTGGATTTGGTTAGCTTGGTGTCCAGGAGTGACCAGAGGATCGACCAGAATGTGCTGACAAATTGATTTTCCCTATCTGAGAAAATGGTTTGTGGGATTCCAAAATGTACCCAGACTCGTTCAAAGAAGAGCTTGGCAGTGGCCTCTACTGTGATGCTCTTCTTCCAGGAAACCAAAATCGCCATCTTAGAAAAGTGGTTAACAACCACAAAAACACAGTCATTTCCCCGCTTGGTGGACAGAAGGCCTGACATGTAGTCCATTGAGATGGATTCCCATGGCCTGTTAGGAGTAGGAAGAGGGGTGTAAAGGCCCTGTTTCTTAATGGTTGGTTTGGAAATAACATAGGCAGTGCAGGACTTGATATACTTGTTGACCTCCTGTCAGAGTTTCGGCTAGTATAAATGTTTATGTAGCATTGCCACTATATTTTCAATGCCAAAGTGTCCTGCCACCCAACTGTAGTGGGATTCCCAAATCATCTTCGCTAGCTCACTTGATGGAACACAGATATGGCCCAGACGACACAACAACCCATCCTGAAGATAGAAATTATCGACAACTATGTTTTCACCCAACATTTGATAGGTGGTGGCGAAGTCCAAGTCTGTCTCATAGAGTTGGGGCCATCCAAAGGTCTTGTGGCCACAAGAGTCTAGCACCGTGGTGAGTGTCGCAACTGGTGGTCTGTTGAGGGAATCAGTGACGTAATTGGTGCTTCCTGTTTTATACTTAATTTTGAGGTAGAATTGCTACAAGTATGTGGACCACTTTTGATGGTGGTCATTCTAAAATTTTCCTTGTGTCTGCATAAAATGCAGTGGCTTATGATCATTTTGGATGACTATCTCCTTCCAAAGAATGTAATGTCTCCACTAGCGGCAGGATTTCACAATGGAGTACATTTCTTTTTTGTAAGTAGGGTATTTATGGACAACATCGGATAATGTCTCACTATGATAGGCCACGAGGTGGAAATGTTGAGTGAGAACGACACCCACAACATAGTCTGAAGCATCTCTCTCAATATCAAAGGGATGTTGCAGGTCTGGTAGTGAAAGTACTGGGTATGAGCACAAGAACTTCTTCAAATCATTGAACGCTTGTTGTTGGGACCGTCCCTGTGAAAATGTTTCCTTACCACCACCCCTGGTGATTTGGATGAGGGCCCATGCAATATGGGAGAATCCCAACACAAACCTGCAGTAGAAATTAGCAAGTCCCAAGAAGCTCCAAAGATCAGTGAGTGTGGTTGGGGCTGGCCAGTCATGGATGACTTGGATCTTGGCTAGATCCACATGTACACCATGTTGATCAATGATGTATCCCAGGTAATGGACCCTGTCCATGCCGAAGGATCATTTTTCCAATTTGGCGTATAGCTTGTGTTGTCGCAGGGTGTGAAAAACCTATTGAATATGTTGCAAGTGTTCAACCCAAGTCTTGTTGTAAATGAAAATGTCATCTAGATACACCACTACAAAATTATTGTTGAATGGTTGCAGGATATTGTCCATCATCCTCATGAAAGTGGCTGGAGCATTTGTCAAACCAAAGGGCATAAACAACCATTCAAAAAGGCCTTCCTTTTACTTGAAGGCAGTCTTCCATACATCTGTCTGTTCTATCGGGACCTGGTGCTAGCCAGACTTCAGATTAATCTTACTAAAGTATTTATCCCCCGTGATTTGATCAAGGAGGTCGTCGATTCAGGGAATCGGGTACCGGTTTTTGACTATGATTTTATTCAAAGCTCAGTAATCAATGCAGAGTCTCCAGGTTCCATCTTTCTTCTATACCAGCATGATTGGGCTCCCGCAAAGTGATGAGTTGGGACAGATGTGCCCCTTGTGGAGAAGTTCTTGGATTTTTCACTTGATATCCTCATTCTCTAATAGAGAGCAACGATAGACTGGCCCATTGGGCAGCGATGCACCGGGGGTCAAATCGATGGGGTGCTTGACCTGGCAGTGCAGAGGTACCCCGCTAGGTGAGGAAAAGATATCCAAGTATTCCATGACCTTATCTACTTGCTTCTGCTGTGTGGAGAGGTCATCCACATAGACCCTAGATGTGGTTGTGATCTTTCTCTTATTTTGAGAGAGAATCATGAAGAAGAAAAACTTCCCCGACTGAGAGATGACCTTCCTGCATTACTTAGTAGAGATCAAGGAAATAGCACGAGGTGGGACTACCTCAAGTATCCTGTACAATTTCTTGTTCAAAGTAATAATAACACTACAAGGCCTAGACTCATATACAACATGACGTTTTCATAAATAAGGTTGGCCCAAAATAACATCACAAACTTCGAGAGGAGAAACATGACACAATACCTCATCCTTGAAGGGCTTGATGCCGTATGACAGTCGACACTGTTGGTTGACATGGAGATCGCTTCCTTGGCAGAGCCATCCAATGGTGTGGGGTTGTGGGTGAGGCATTGTGGGCAATAACAACCGCTTGATGACCTCTGCAGAGATGAGGTTCTTCTGGCTACCGCTATCAATGATGAAGTGTAGCGGGGTGCCTTTTACCCACATTTTTTAATGGAAGAGGTGCTCTCCTTCTTCTGGCTCGTCTGGTTCACTAGGCTGGAGCTTGGTGGTACCAACGGTGGCACCGGTTTTCACATCAATGACCTGTCTTCCCCTTTCTGGTTCTGGCTTAGAGTCAGAATCCGCATCTGATTCACAGGCTTTCACTTCAGCCACCAACGACTGCTTTGAGCAACAATCAACAGTGTTATGCCAAGGGCTCTTATGGAAGCCGCACCACTTCTTGGTATCTTTCTTTATCTTTCCAGTGTCCTTCTTTGCTTGCGTCTTGGAATGGTTGTCTTGATACTGTCCATATTTTCTCTATCCTTTGTTATGTGGGTTGGGGCCACCCTTTCCTGGATTTTGTTGTGAGGGGTTCCTAGGCCAAAATTGCCGCGTCTTTTTTTTGAGCTTCTGCTCGATTTTGATGGCATATCAGTAGGCCATGCCCAAGGATGAGATGTCTAGAAATTCCATTTCAGTATGGATGTATCTATGTAGAGCACCACGATACTTGAGCACCAGATGTCGCTCTGAATCTTTGATACCCATCTTGGTGTGCAAGGTATGGAAGATATTTGTGAAATCTGGCACTGCTTGGTCTCTTTCTTGCCACAGTGTGGTCCATTTGGTATATAAGTCGTCATAACTTCCGACAGGGTAGTATTGTTCCTAAATAGAATCCCTTAAGGAATCCCAAGTGGATGTGACTATAAATAATGAGGGTTCCTCTGTTTCCTTTTTCTCACAGAGCGTTTCCCACCAATATTTGACATGGGGGACAGTTTTGAGGAGTGCAAAAGTAATCTTTTCTCTATTCGAGAAGTTATGGATAGAAAAATACCCTTCTAGCAGATTCAACCACTTGTATACAACATCTACGTCTATATGACCTTCAAATATAGGAATATCAAAGTTTATTTGTACCTTGAAGGGGGTGGCACCTCCGCTCGAAGAAGATGTGTCACCTGTTGGTAGCCACCAAAGGTTTTGCGCGAAACTATCCATCATCTTGTTCCTTTGTTGTGTGAGGGATTTCTCAATAAACAGTTTGAAAGGATCTCTTGTCCCGTCATCTTTATTTTCTCCTGCCATGAGAAGTCGCTTGGGCATGCAATATCTTTTGTCCTTAAGAGAAACAAGCTCAAGACCCAACTCTTTGTACTCTGACCTCGTTGGGGACATGCATTAAGATTACAAGGAGCAGACTGATCTGATACCACTGATATAGATTTTATGAGAAGAATGAAATGAATACAGATTCTTAACACAAAATAACAAAGTACAATAAAACTAGTTTTCTATTCAATAATGAAATAAGTTGAAACTGTAAAATGCAACGAAAACAAGCTTGTTGGAATGGTGTCGGCTTATCTTTGAGAAGAGATGTGACAGTTGTGCTCATTCGCAATAAGATACTTACAATGAGGCTCTGAAGGAATTTTACAATAAACAGGAATTCCAAAAACCTTAGACATCCAAAAACCTAACCCTAGGAGATGAAGCGCCAAAAGTCATGTGGGCCCCATTTGGGTAAGTTAGTACATTAACTTCCAGGGGTCATAACTTTTGCATACGATCTTCGTTTTAGGAGTATGATAGCCCGTTGCAAAGGTATCATCAAGGAGATTCATTTTGGGGCCTCAATCATTCCTTTTTCTATCATTTAGTTGGGACTGTCCCGAAAAACCTTCATTTAGGCCCTCAAAATGGCCCCGGAAGTGAAAACTGCTAAAAATAGTAAATTGCCAAAATTGCTAGAAAATGTTTTTGAGCCAGTTGGAAAAGGTGGGTGGCCACTGATATCCATATGAATAAATTGTATCATAAGGCCCCTTTCGAACAATTTCACATTAGACAACCCTACAATGGATTTGAGCTCCCACATACCTAGAGTATATCAAGAGACCCCCTAGAATCCTGAGACTTACCAAGTAAACCTTTTGGCCTTCTTGTTGCTATAGTACACCGAGAAAAAAAACTTGGAGATATCACTCTCTTGTTCCTGGTTAGTCGGATAGTACATCTAAGGGCATGGTCAAGCCTCCTTAGTTAGTGCCCTGATATATTGGTCTGGGTACTATTGTTGGACCCCACATGTATATCAGAGAGATATAACACCTGGCACTCCCATGTTTCTGAGGACATATACCTAATAAAATTAGGAATTCCTACCTTACAGTGATACTTGGCCAACATGCCACCAAAAAAGGGAACTTCTACACCAAATAAGCCTTCAGACAGTCCTACTTGGACTCTTGATGAAGGTGAAGAAATGCGCAGGGACATAAATGATTTACAAAAAAAGGAAGTAATAAAATATGAGCTACAAGGGATGATGGATTCAATTGAAGCTAGGATGGAATTGATAATGTATACTAAGATGGATCACTTAAAAGGGGAGATCATGGAAGGATTGAAAAAGTTGCTAATAGAGAGGCCACCCGAAAGTGACAATGTATCTCGTAAAATTCATGATGAGGACACAAGGAAGATGAATCAAGACGGGAGAAACTCCAAATTTGGGTTGAAGACCAACCACTTTCCTAATATTGATATGAGGAAGCTTGATGGCAAGGATCCAATCACATGGATACTCAAGATGGAGCAATTCTTTGATCTACATGATGTGCCACACACACAAAAGGTATGGATTGTGTCTTTATATTTAGAACCCAATCAATTTGTGTGGTATCGATGGATTTGTTCTCGCAAATCACTTGTCAATTGGACAATTTTCACAGAATAAATGATAGCATGCTATGAGGATACAAGGAGAAATACCTTCTTCATTTAATTGATAAATCTCAAGCAAAAGGGTTTAGTTGCGGAGCACATTGAGAAATTCCAAAGATTGAACAGAAAGGTAACATATATTCCATATGATCACCTGATTGATTTATTCATAGGAAATTTAAGGGATAACATTCAACATGAGGTTCTCCTTTGGGAACCCAAATCATTGGAGAATGCGTTTAGGGTGGAAAGAAATGTTGAAAGTAAAAATTTAGCTATGGCTACTAGAAGGACCAATCCTAACATCTATCGAGAGAATATTGTTCCTTCTTTTAAACCACCTAAACCTACAAGGTTGACACCTCAACAATTGGAGGAAAGAAAAGAAATTTTTTTATGCTTTATTTGTGACAACAAGTACAATAAGGGACATAAGTGTGCTGAGAAGAAATTATTCTACATAGATTGTGAAGAGGAAGAAGAAAAAGAATAAGAACAAGAACCATCTCAAGATGAAAACATAGAAGAGATTTCTTTTGAAGAGTTGACTCCCACCATATCATGTAATGAATTGGCTAGAATTAGCACTCCTAAAACCGTCAATATCGAATGATAGATCAAAAATAAAAAGGTAATTGTCCTAATTCCTAATTGATTCTGGTAGTACTCATAATTTCATTCACTACAAATTATCCAAAGCTCTCAATTTCTTTATATATCCAGGACAATAGTTTCAAGTAATGATTGCAAATGGAGGAGCTATCAATTGCTCAAGAAAATTACATAAGATCAATCTTAGTATGGGGGAATATGTAATGAATAGTCCAATGATTTCTATACCCATGGGTGGTGTTGATGTCATACTAGGAGTCCAATGGTTATAATCGTTGGGAACAATGGATTTTAATTTTCAATAAATTTTCATCAAATTTTCATTGGAAGGAAAGTAAATTGAGTTAAGGGGTATCACAGGGAAAACCAGTAAGGTGCTAATCTCTAATGGCATGAAAAATTATAAAAAAATGGGCATCATGGTGTAATTGTACAATTATGCTCACTAGAAGTTAAAAAATATAAGCCATATATTCCCCTAGATCTCCAAGGTATCATTTATAAGCATTCCAAAGTATTTGAAGATATTCCCAAAGGTCTTCCACCCACTCACGATCATGATCATGCTATTCACCTAATTCTTGGGAGTGTTCCTTCTAACATTAGGCCTTACAGATACCCTTATTCCCAGAAGAGTAAAATTGAGTGTATGGTTGAAGACATGTGAGAGGATGGAATTCTTATACCTAGCCAAAGTTATTAGTCTGCACTGGTGGTAATGGTACTCAAGAAAGAGGGCTCATGGCATATGTGTTCATATTATAGAGAGCTCAACAATATCACCATTAAAGATAAGTTTCCCATTCCTATCATTGATGAATTGTTAGATTAACTACATGGAGCAATCTACTTCACAAAGTTGGATCTTCGTTTAGGGTATCATCAAATTAGAATGAAGGAAGCAAATATCCCAAAAAAAACATTTCAAACTCATGAAGGCCATTATGAATTTTTGGTCATGCCTTTTGGCCTTACAAATGCACCTTCCACATTCCAAGGGTTGATGAATTCCATTTTCAAGCCCTTCCTTCGAATTTGTTTTTTAGTATTTTTTGATGATATACTAATCTATAGCAAGTTTTTGGAGGATCATGTTCGACATGTTTGACAGGGTGCTACAAATACTAAAGGAGAAACAACTATATTCCAAACCATCCAAATGTTTCTTTGGGGTGAAGGAGGTAGAGTATTTGGGTCATATTGTATCTCATGAAGGTGTCAAGGTAGACCCTAACAATATTAAGGCCATGATGAACTAGACGATTCCCAAAACATTGAAGAATCTTAGAGGATTTTTGGGCTTGACAGGTTACTACTGCAAGTTTGTTCGGAAGTATGGAAGAATAGCAACACCTTTAACAACATTAACTAAGAAGTATGCATTTTCATGGACTCCAAACGAAACTTAATATTTTGAACAACTTAAAGAGGCGATGTGCAAATATCCTGTCTTGACCACACCAGACTTCATAAAAACCTTTATTGTGTAAATTGATGCCTCAAGAAATGGTATTGGTGTTGTTCTAATGCAAGAAGGAAGGTCCCTTGATTTTGAAATTCAGCCACTCAAGGGAAAGGACTTACACAAACCCATTTATGAGAAGGAAATGATGGAAATACTACATTCATTGAAGAAATGACGACCTTACCTAATAGGTAGTAACTTTAAGGTCAAAACCGATCATGACAGTCTTAAATACTTCTTGGAACAAATACTATCTTCAGAAAAACAACAAAAATTGGTGACCAATATGTTAGGTTATGATTTTGAAATCATCTACAAAAAAGGGAAGCAAAATGTTGTGGTAGATGCACCCTCAAGAAAGGTGAATGTGTTGAGGCCTTTCTCTATGCTATCTCGATCATCCAACCTGATTGGATAACATAAGAAAGGGATGAATGGAAGAATGACGAAAAAGTATGGACTCTCATTCAAAGGTTGCAGCAGGATTCCAGTGCATCATATACATTTACATGGAAAAATGATTCACTATGGTACAATTATTGCTTATATTTATGTAAGAACTCCTAACTCAAACAAAATGTACTCTTGGAATTGCACATCTCTCTGGTAGGAGGGCACTCATGATTTTTGAAAACGTACCATAGGGTCAAGAAGGAATTTTTTTGGGATGGCCTTAAAACTAATGTTGAAAGGTTTATGGAATAATGTTTGGTTTTCCAACAAAATAAGGTGGAAACAATTAAGACCCCAGGTATTTTAAAACCATTATTCATCCCAAGTCGATGATGAGAGGATGCTTCCATGGATTTCATCACAGGGTTGTCAAAGTCTGAAGGAAAGAGTGTCATCATGGTGATTGTTGATAGACTGAACAAGTACGCACACTTTTTTGCACTCTCTCATCCTTTCAAATCTAGTATAGTTGCCACAGCATTCATGGAGACATTTAAAAATCTACATGGAAGCCCACAGATTATTGTAAGTGATAGAGATACCATCTTCACTAGACATTTTTAGACAAAATTATTTTCTTGTTTGGGTACTCAATTGGCTCATAGCTCATCTTATCATCCTCAATCTAATGGACAAACTGATATAGTGAACAAATTTATGGAAGGATACCTTTGTTTCTTTGTATCTGATAAACAAACATAATGATTCAAGTGGTTACCCTTGGCATAATGGTGGTATAACACTTCCTTTCATACTGCGAAAAAAATGACACCATTTATGGCACTCTATGGATATCACCCACTATCCATCACTTCTCTAAAATAAAAATCTAAGGTTCAAGTAGTGGAAGATCACATCGAGCATCAACAACAAGTTCTCCAACTCTTAAAGGACAACCTGGCCATGGAACATAATCACATGAAACAATAAGAAGATCAACATCATAGTGAAATAATTTTTGAAGTAGAGGATTGGGTATTTTTAAGAGTACAACCATACAAATAGATGTCCCCCAAGCAAGCTAAGAAGGATAATAAATTATTACCAAAGTACTATGGCCCTTATAAGGTGTTGCAAAATATTGGTACCATGGAATATAGATTGGAGTTGCCTGCATCTTTGCGAGTACACCCAATTTTCCATGTTTCATGCTTAAGCAAGGTTATAGGTGACAACATCCCAGCTCAAACTATATTGCTAGAACTTGACGAGGAAGGAAAAATCATATTGGAGCCTGGATCTATCATTGACACAAGAATTTTCCAGTTGAGGAATAGATCCATTTCAGAGTATCTCATTAAGTGGAAGAAACTACCTGTTGAAGATTCCACCTGGGAAGATGAGTCCTATATACAGAAGCTTCCAGAATTACTCAAGCATTGCAGAAAAAAAAAATTCTAAAGGGGAGGGGCATTTTAAGCCCAAAATAGTGGCACATTAACCCTTAATTGGGGAATATTAAATTAGTATTTCTATTTTATTTATGTCATCTTGGGTCCATTAGTTGTAATTGTACCTCCTAGTCTCCTATATATATACCAAGGAGACCTTTTCATTTGGAATCATATTGTATTGGTGAATTTATGTGGTGTATATGGAGGTTGCCCCCTCAAAGAGTCAAAGAGGCTTATTATTTGAAATTCTCTCTTTGTCAAGGCGTAAAGTAGTTATTCTGATGTTTTTATGCTATTTGGATATTTGATTCCTAACATAATTGAACATTTTTTGAAATTGAATTTCAAGAACTTCAATCTTGACGATGCAACTCTGTTTGTCAATAAATTTGGAAAAATTGTGGCATATCTTGTAGTGGATGCAAATGATCTATTGATAACAGTGAAGAATGAAAGTTATATTGCATCCACAAAGAAAGAGTTGAAGAAAGGATTTGTGATGACATATTTGGGATATCTTCACTACTATTTGGGCATTGAAGTGATTCCAAATCCAAAGTATCTATTCATCTCCAAAAAAAATACATTGGAGAATTGTTGAACAAGTTTGGCATGGATGAGTGTAACCATATCTCTACTCCAATGGAAAATAATTTGAAGCTCATATCAAAACAATGGAATGAATTTGAGGATGCAACCAAGTACAAACAACTTGTGGGGAGTCTTATCTACCTTACCACCACTAGACCATATAGTTAACATAACACCTTTTAACCACCATAATGACCTATAATCACCTCCTATGAGTCCTCTAATGCATCAATAAACTCCCATGTGTGGTCCACAGGAGGGAATCATAATGCATATGTGTGAATATAACAGCCAAATAAGCTAGGAGTCCATCTCTGAGTGGTCAATGTGGCATCCTTGTCATGGCCTAATACACTATCACAAATCCCAAATAAGTGACATGTATCCCAATGTAGTACACAGATGCTAAGGAAAGTGACATAGATCCCAATATATATATATATAATAAAAAAATGAGTACATGGATCCCAAGGCATCATCATATATCCCAATGCAGTGTCACATATCTCAAGGCATGGTACACAGATCCCCATGTGAGGTATCCACTTGGAGTGATGGGTCTAGCTTCTTGGAAATCCATTAGGTGATACACACCTAGTGATATATCTCAACACAACATAACAATAAGGGTTAGTTTTAATATTTTACTAAGTTTTACCAAGGGGGAACAACATTAACCCTTATACATATGACAATTCCTAGGAAAATTAGTGTTTCCTAAGTCCCTAGGTGAAACATAGGTAGTGTTATGAATAATTATGGAAAAGGGGAAGGGAAAAACTTCATGTGATGACCCTCAAAGTCATGTATGCATATGTATTTTATTTTATTCATCTATCTTTCATGATCTATAATTTTATACAATAGCCTTCAAGAGGGAGTTTTTACCATTGAGTTACTTGTCCTCGAAATTGTTTCTTAATATCCCATTTTACCTTTTTCTTTATGTGTTCATTTTATTAAAAAAGTCCCTATTTCTTTAGATATTCATTGATAATCTAGGGAATAGGGGAATTGGCCTCATAGTGTGGTGGCATTTCTCAAGCTTTTATATTTTGTATTTTGACTTTATTTATTTTCACCTATATCCTTTTTTGGATTTATTAACTTAATATTTCTTTATTGGACCTTTTTGGTGACCTTTGATAAGTCATACATGATCAGGATATAATGTTGTGGATGGAATGAAGCGAAACAAGGAAAGTGGAAAGTTTCTAGCATGGTTAGAATGTGGAAAACACTACCCTTGCTAGTTAACTAGTAGTACAAATTTACCCAAGAAATGACAATAGTTCTGAAGGAAAAATATGGTCCTCCAAGATATGATGAGGAAAATAATAAAACTATTCATGTTATGAAGTTCTATCAAATTTCAATTCTGTGTTTATGCCTTTAATGACTAACTAGGAAGTTATAGCATCACATCTGAATGAACACCAATACATGGAATATCAAAATATATCATAGTGAATCCAATAATGCACCATCCATAATGCATATGTCATGTGAGGAGTGAGGGGAAGAGGATGAGATATACCAAAGATGATGTAGCATAACCATGCATTTGATGGAGATAATGAGAAGAACTATCATAGTCTGGAGATGATGAGCAAGATAGCTCATGTAGAAAAACAACATGACACCTTGTGAGGGTGCCTTTGAATTTGTCACCCCTGGGTGGGGCTAGGGCAGGGGGGTGTAAAATCTATATCCTACTCATGGAAATGCACTCTAATTCTAGATTGTATGAGAACTTTAGAATCTCATGTGGCCTTGTGACCTACACACCATCTAACTCAACAAAGGCATGAGAAGGCGTGAATCTACCACCCCAATGAGATAAAAAATATTCTACAGAAATCAATTTTTTTCACCATGTATAAACATTGAAATAAAGAATGAGAACATATGCAAGAAATTATTCTAAGGGAAATCAAATGCATCAATAAATCAATCAAGAAATATATGAAAATAAAATACAAATGAAGGAAAGAAAATGCATGAAGAAGAATGCACACATCCTACACTACTACTGAAAGGAGATTATTCTTTCCTACCCTAATGACTAACTAAGAGATGTGGCTGCTAGGTGAAATAAAAAAATCCAATCCAACCACTTGAAGAGCTCGTCAACAACTTGAATATTCTAGTTGTGTTTTTTTATCATCCAAAACATGGATATGTTAAACACCAGGTAGGTATCAGACATGATATTGATCACTCTTAAGTATGAAACCAAAGTAAGGTTATATCTATGAAGTACAAGGCCCAAACTATACCAAGTTTGGTTCATATCTCCAGAGAATTCCTTCATCCAAATATCAATAGGCCTAATGTAATCATTTCTTTCATCATGAGAATGGGTCAACCCATTCACTTTGCTAGTAAAATCATTGAGGGAAAGGTGTTGTGAAGGTGGCTATAGCTGGGATCTTCAAGGAAACGGTTGAATTTCCATGTCTTTCTTGATTAAAGTCAAAGAAGGAGGATACTCACGAGTCAAAGGAATTTAAGGAGGATTAGGATATTCATAGGTCAATGGTAAGATTCCAAGGACACAAGGCAAGGGACACTCAACATATATAACAACTCTTTCACTGTTAACATTATCATGAAGAGGAGATCGAATCTCAAGAAACATCTTGAGGAAATCCAAAAGTTATGAGATTTTTCCTTCACTAAGTTTTCCATACCAATCCATGATCTCATCCTCAATAAAATCCAAGGATAATAAACGCAGTTTTATCTTAACATCCTCATGATTAATGTTGAGTTTATAAATAATATCAATGAAATATGAGACTTGTAAAGAAGGTGAATCACTAGGTCCATGTAATCTTAGTAGTTTATCTCTCCAATATAGATAAGTTATAGTTATTCACAATTTCTATGAATTAAAGTTGTATATTCAGAAAGCTAGTTCAATTTCCTATGTTTCATCTTCTTACACCATGTATTCAAATTCATTGTAAAAGTACCTTGAATAATCCCTCCAAGTTAACATATTGTTGTTTTTTCAGGTTTGCATTGCCACTAACGCATCATGAGAGACCATCATTAGCTTGCACTCACCCTTAATATTATAAAGATAACATTTTTTTTAATCAAAAGTGATAAATAAATAATATAACATCAAGGCTATGGTTGCGCAGGGCATGAGGCCACACGAACTGGAATATAGAAAATTAGTTGAAGCATGTATGCCACTATTTTTATTACAATGGTCTCGTGGCTGATAAAGAAACATTGTGGCTTCTTTCAACTAGGAAATGACAAGGATAAGCCTTTGAGCTCTAGGTCTTCTTAATGACTCACTCAGTCTATTGATCCCCCCAAGGGGGCTCCCCACGGTCATGTTATAAATGAATGATGTCCATGTAGCTCTTATGAGTTCTTACAGTATGGGTGTGATACACATGTTACTTTTTGTCCTTTTGATAGTTGGCTTGGTTTCCCTCAGGCAAGGCTAGAATACTCTAGTGCCTTTGATGAACATCTGACTTATCTTCTAGAATTATGGTTGTATATTTTGTCAATATATCAATACAAAAAATCATGCTTACTTACCAAAAAAAAGATAAATACCTAATATAATATTAAAAAAAAACAACTTATATGTTTTTAATGATAATGATGATTAATGCCCAATGAGATCAATTGGTCTATTGGACCTTAAAAAGGTAAGACATTACTTCAATTTCTCCAAAATTGTATTTCTATACTAAAAAAACATTGAGAGAAACGTTCCAAGATCACCACAATTTTGATGACTTAGAAGGTTAGGAAGGTCTCTATTGTGAAAAATAATAATTTTAAATTGAGATCTAATTTGGGAATAGGAAATCTAAGAGGAAGTCTTTTTCATCTTCAACCCTCTTAGTGTCACAAAGATGGCAAATTATTTCATCCCACGGTGTTTTGGGAATTGTCGAGTGCCCATTTTCACTATGTATCTCATGAGAGTTTGTTCTTATTTTAGCAATGTTGATTTGTTGTTTGTACTTCTCAAAACCAAGAGGCACTTTTGATCTTCTAAATTAGGGTTGACCACCTCCTTGTAGTATCTTAGTTTTCTTTTATCTCTAACTCTTTATCAAGCCACATATTCTCCTTAAATTTAGAAGTAATAATATTTGTAATATTATCGGTATTGTGCATGATGACTTCTTCTTGTATCCCCTAATGATTTAGCCAAGATTCAATATCTTTGGTATTCTGCTTGATGGCTTCTTCTTGTATTCCCCAATGATTTAGTCAAGATTTGACATGTTTATGCCATCCGTCCTTGAGAAGTTGGTGGTTTTGTATAGAGTTTGAAGCAATTTGGGGAGCCTATTGTAGTCCATGTTGTTTATCTTGTTTTTGTAAGTTAGATATCTAATCATAGCAATGATTTCCATGGGGGAAATGTTTGCCCTTAATTTTGGACGTATTGCCCTTAATTTTGAGATTATAAGTTATAAAATTATTTTGGATTTGTTCTATCTTTGTTGAGGATTCTTTAAAGATATTGCAGGGCCAAACTTCACATCCATATAAGATAACTAGAGTGTGAAAGGGACATTTTTTTGTTATTTCACAGCCAAAAGTCCTTTGATTTATAATTGTTTTCAAGCCCACAATAAACTTTCCACCCTCCATTTATCCTTTTTTCTCAAAGTTGTACTTTCATTTATCTTAATAATAATTAAAAACTATATATTTTTAATCCATATTTATATATATAGTTTTATTTGAATAAAATTCTGATTCATTTTTAAAAAAAACTTACAACTTGAAAATTTAAAGTTAAAACTAGTTCAAAGTTAAAAAATAAAAAAGAAAGCCCAGCATATGAAAAAAATAAAAGAAAGTCCCTCAATGAGACTCCATGCTACAATAAATAATGGATCATTATTATCAAATTTATGTAAACTTGACAATAAAAATTTCCAGCTAGCATTTTTATTGCTAACCATCAAATTAGATTTTTAAATTAAAAAATCATTTTCCACATTGTGAATAGATGTACACCTATCCTTGTAATAATACTATATTCTATTATAAAAAATTGTTCAATCTAACATAAATTCAAAGTTAATAGGAATCTTTGGTAATATAATATCAATAGCGATTGAGTGAGTTTTAATCAAAACTGATAGCAATACATTTCGGAGGGCAGGCGTGGCGTGGGAATTGCCTCCAATGGCACCGCCTTCACCAGTGTAATTCCAAACCTGCCTGCCATGTCCAACTGGTCGGCACTCACGCCTTGGGGAGGTGCCCAGTCGAATGAATGAAGGAGCGACGCCAACAACAGATGGACCATTCGGCTGGCCAACGGAAGCCCCACGCACAGTCTCCTTCCTGCTCCGAACGGAATCAGCTCGAAGTTTTGTCCCCTGTATTCCACATTACTCATCTCCTTATCTATAAATCTCTCTGGTATGAATTTCGACGGTTCGTGCCAGATGGAATGGTCCCTCCCGATTGCCCACACGTTGATTATTGTTTGGGTGTGCTTGGGAATCACGAACCCAGCAATCTCACAACGGTTGTCGGCTCTGTGAGGAATGAGAAAAGGAACCGCCGGGTGCAATCGGAACACTTCTTTCACCACTGCGCGAAGATAAGGGAGACGTTCTGCGTCACTCTCTTCTACCATTCGCTTGCGCCCGACTACCTCTTCCAATTCGGCTTGGGCTCGTTTCATCTTCTCCGGATTGCGGATCAGTTCTGCCATTGCCCATTCTATTGTCGTTGCGGTTGTGTCACTCCCAGCCCCAAATAGGTCCTGAAACAACGAGGCATTAAACATCAAAAACAGGAACCTGAATACATTTTCCCATTCCACAGTGGTGTAGGGGAGATTCAATGAAAAATAAGCAACAAAAGACTTACAGTTAAGTAGCCTCTGATATGGGGGATAGAAAATTCGTCGCTTCTCATATCCAGTAGAACGTCCAAGAGATCCTTTTCACTGTAACTTTTACCACTGCTTTCGCCTGATCTGGTGGCCAGGCGATCCTCCATGAATTTATCGATAACATCATATATCTTCTTCATATAGATTCCCGCATTACGGTACAGGCCCTGGAGATCCAACCAGTGAAGGCATGGGAAAAAGTCTGCCAAATTGGGAGACGCATGAATCTCCATCAGTTTCGAAATGGTGTCCTTCAACTCTTGAGAAGCTCGAGAGAACTGAGGATCGAACACGTCTTTACCGAAGATCATGTTCCCTAAGAGATTAAACGAGGACTGGAAGGCAGTGTGTCCAATATCCACACACTTTCCCTTCGCAGCTTCTTGAAAAATCTGATGAATCATTCGATTTACTTGATCTCTTCTGAGGTGTCGCAGAGCTTCCAGCCTCTTCACAGAGAAGAGTTCGGTATTGGATACACGTCTGAGCATGCGCCAGTGAGATCCATATTGGGAAAATACCATGGAGTTCTTGTAGTGGGAAAGAGCCTTGGATGCCTGTGTGATGATCCGGCCTGCGAATATGTGGTCATGGGTTTTGAGAACCTCCTTTGCCATGGCGGAAGACGAGACCACCACTGTGGTTTTCATTCCGAGAGAGAGGGTCATGAGCGGACCGTATTTGGTAGCAAGGTGGAAAAGCGATTCGTTGGGCTGGTTACCCAGCTGCAACAGATTTCCCACAATCGGCCATCCTGCAGGACCCGGGGGAAGCCTGTAATACGCCTTCCTCCTCCACACATCCAAAAGCAGGAAGCTAACAGCAGTGATTCCCAACAGCACAGGACACCAAAACGACACTCCAATATCCATCGGGATCAAATTGATAACAAGATCAACATAAGGCAGACTAGCATTAATGTAAAAAACAGATTTGTCACTACATAGCGTATAACAACTAAATAGTCATCAATCACAGGGCCGGGGACTTATGACTTATAATATTAAATTGTCATCTCTCGCCCGCCAGTGTTGACCAAGCTCCAATGGTAGGCCAAGGGATGTAGATCCCGGGAGATTAAATTGCAGGTCAATGAATATAGATTTTGGAGATCAAATCTCGGATATGGTCATCAACTGTTAAGTTAGAAGATGTACATCAAAATAAAAATAAAAAAGTGAAATAGGGAAAGTTTAAATTAGACAATCTTTGTTAAGCAAGATAAAAGCACTTATATTCATAGAATATAAAGATACCATTACAGAAATAGACTGTAAACCTCAACCATGAGTTGGAGATACTGAAAGAAAAGGCTTCAACAACAAGACTTGAGAACAAACAAATCCCTTTCAGCAAGTCCTTTCAGAAAAAATCAAAGACCAACTCCACACCCAAATACATTACCAAAAAACAATGGATTAAAGACTTCTAGAAAAAGTGAAGGTTTTTTCTAAGTGTACAATAAATACATTAATAACAACAAAAAAATCAATGTCAATCATAAATAAAATATTTATATTTTATATCAATTTTATATAAAGTAATTGAAAGTAAATTTTTTTTATTAGGTTTATATATGCTTTGGATATCCCAATAGGAAGGAAATATGTAATTCTTTATATGCAATTATTTAAAAATTTAAAAATTATTCCAATGTTTTTTTTTTTTTAAGTAAAAAAGAACAGAGTCTGTTGTATTAACCTTCCAAAAAAAGGTTAAACCATAAACACCATGTCTGCCAACTGTCTCGCCGTGTAATCGGAAACCGAGACAAATGGCTATCTATGCAATCTATGACAGAGATAGATTGATTGTCATTTGTCTTGCCCGAAGGAAACCAAGACAATTGGTAGCCATTAGTCTGAGAAAAAGATTTGAGTCTTAGAGTTACAAAATAATGGCGTTTAGCCATGCCTAGTCTGAGGAAAACAGAGAAAAAGACTAAAACTATTAACTGTGACATTTTACCCGATGGCCTCGCCTTCATCCGTGTCGCCCTCGCCATCCTCAGTGGCTGTCAGCATGAAGGCCTATGCACACGTTGGGCAACATTGTCCTGGCAGTGTATTGGAGTAGGCCTCATAGAGCTGGTCTACTCGTTGGCTTACTAGACTGGTGCGGTGGATTAGGTCCTCCACCAAGCTCCGTAGTTCAAAGATTAACTTCAGGTGGTCTGGGTGGAGGAGTGGCAGGTGGCCACACCCTTCCTCTTGCATGACAGACACAGAACGTGGCATAGGAGCGGTGCCACCCTCCCTATCCAAACTAGCCCCTAACGCCTCGCCTTCCATACCAATTGCCTTGCCCTCGACTGCATCGTTTCGTTCCAGGGCTTTTATTGGAGGGATCTCGACTGCTCCTGCGGTCAGTTCTGCATCCATCTCTACCGGAATTTCTTCCATGATATAGCAGGGGGGGAAATCGTCCAATTGGACTTCTCCTGTGTTGGAGCTGTGATGTTCCATTGATGGCCCGCTGGGTAGTTTCCTCGGGAAAACATGTCGGCGGGTTCCAATTGTCTGAGGTTGTGAAGAGAAGGTGTGTTGGGGGGACTTAAATGGGTTCATCCGAGATAATTTCTTCAATATAGGCCATGGGAGGCAACTCAGGGCTTCTGTGTTTTCGAACAAGCTGTGTCCTTTCCATGGATAGTGCTCGCTCAAAGTTTTGTTGTCTCTTTCTGCGCATAGCCGAAGCATACCAGGCAGCCCCCCTGCGGGGCTTGCCTCATTCCCTTGGCATTTGGAGGTGCCAAGCAGTGGCTCTGGCAACAGTTAGACCATTCCAGTCGCACCAGAGCTCAAGGATGCTCCAATGTTGTAGCTTCAGCTCCAAATGAGCCTCTTCCTCTCCGAAATCGAGTAAATTCATGAGGAGTAAAGTGACCAGACCTGCCATTAAGGTAGTCCACTGAGTGCTCTGTGTTTTCGTTCCCATCACGCACACGAGAAGTCTTGGCTCATCGGCCTAGCTGAACCAGCTTACCCCCATCCTTAATGGCGAGGGGATGGGCGCTGGTGGCCTATATTCAAGGCCCAACCAAGCGCTGCACCACGTGGCCCCTCTGTGCTAGGTGGCACCCCATCCAGGGTTGGGTAATCTTTGTTCGCAAGGCGTTGACAGCGAGTGGAGAGTTATGTGACTTCCTAGATGTGAGGATCCCAGTAGATTTTTTCCCTCTCCGTTGTTACCCCTTCATTTGCTAGGCAATCCGCTATACTATTCGCGTCCCTTTTTACATGGGAGGGTATGATACTGAGATTGGGCCTAAGTAAGGCTCCAAACTCCTCTAACAGTCTCGATAATCTCCAGTTGGGCGAGGTTTTCCCTGGATGTTCCCCGTGAAGGATCTTAGTAATTAGCCAGATGATGATTTGAGAGTCCCCTTCCAAAATGATATTGTGGAGGTGGTTGTCAATTGTTGCTTGTGTGCCCCGGAGGAGGCTCATCAGTTCCACGACATTGTTTGTGTTTTCTCCAATAAAACCTGCTACGAGGCAGAGGATTTGGCCATCTGAATTTTGGAGGGTATCTCCAAATCCGACTGGTCCCGGAATTCCTTTGGAAGTCCCATCAAAATTGACTTCTATAAAACCTGTTGGAGGAGGGGACCATGTAGTTGGGATGCTTTTTCGGGGATTGATTGGATTTACCGTAGGATGATTATTCAGGCTATGCTTCCAGTGTTGGAGAATGCACTGATCCTCCGGATTGCATTTCGTATCCTCCTGCTTCCACTTTTTACTTTGGATTGTTTCCCAGATGATCTTGCTTATTTGTCCCCATACTAGTTTCGGAGTGGATGCCTTGGAGTGGAAGATTCTTTTATTTTGTTCCTTCCAGATTTGCCAGAGAGTGAATCATGGGAGTAGGAGCCAAATGAGTGCAAGAATGGGATTTTTAAAAGATAGCAAATCCCAATTTTCTATTGTATCTCTGATACTAATCCTGTTCCGATTCATGCTGCACATTGGTTGAGCCCCTTGGTCCCATATCCACTAGATGAAAGGACATCTGTTGAAGAGATGTTCCAGACTTTCCTCTTGTTGTTGGCATAAGGGGCAGATTGATGGTCCAATGAAGCCTTTTTTCCATAGATTATCCCAAGTGAGGATACGGTTGTGGACGATGAGCCAAAGAAAGGTTGACACCTTCAGCCAAAGGAAGGGGCTCCAAACCTTGTTCCAGATATTCTCCTTGTCATGACTCTAGTGATTACCTTGAAGATGGTAGGCTTCTTTGACTGAGAAGTTACCTGTAGTGGAGTGCCCCCATCTAAGAATGTTGGGCCTTCTCGCTTGGGGATTTTCCTGTGGCTGGCATAGTGTTGCCAGGTGTGAAGGTACGAGTTCTCTAGGATCTACAACTCTTGGGTGGAAGTCTTCCATTGTCTCCAAGGTAGAGGGTTGTTTCCCGGTCGCCAAAATTCCTTTACATGCTAAGGGGTGTCTGTGTGAAGCAGTTGTCTGAGGGGCCTTAGCTCCTCTATGTGATCAAGAGGTGTTTGTTGTTTCCACGAGTCCTGCCAGAAAAGTGCACTTTCTCCATTTTGGATCTCACAGAAGGCATGTTTTTGAACCATCTCTCTGCTTTTCCAGGTTGTGTTCCAGATGTTGGATCCCTAAATCTGGTCGTTGTGACGGATGAGTTTGTCTACACTTGTGCTTGGAGCATACTTTTGTTTCCAAAGTTGCGCCCAGAGCGCAGTGGGGGCCTTTATCCATCTCCGCCACATTTTAGCTCCCATGACTTGGTTGAGTTTCCCTGGGTCACGCAGACCCAATCCTCCCCATGCTTTAGGCTTGCAGAGCTTGTCCCAGCCTACTAATGCCCATTTCTTGTTCACCTGGTGCCCATGCCATAGGAAGTTTCTCTGGAGGTTTCAGATGGCCCTGATGACCTGTTTAGGCGCTACCAAAGATGTGAGAAGGTAGGTAGGTAGGGCTTGAAGAACTGACTTGAGAAGCACCAACCTTGCTGCAATGTTGAGAGATCTAAAGGTCCAATTGTTAAGCCTATTAGAGATGGAGAGAAGCAAGTTGTCCCAGGAAATGGATCACGTTGGAGCTCCTGTGAGGGGAATGCCAAGGTAGTTGGACAGAAGGGAGCTCTTGGGTATGCCCAGGAGTCGTGAGATGTGGTTATGGACCCCTATCGGACTGTTGAAAAAGTAGAGTTTGGATTTGTCCAGGTTGAGAGCCATGCTTGAAGCTTCTACAAAGTCAGAGAGAATGGAGGTGAGTTTGATGGCTTCTCGCGCAATGGGGGTATTCAATAGGAGGGTGTCATCGACGAATTGGCTATGCAAGGGTGCTAGTTGAATATTATGCAAGGGTAGGCCTTTAAGGGTTCCTTCTAGTATTGTTGTCTTGATGTAACGCCTAGACCTTCCGCCATGAGGATGAAGAGGAAGGGCGAAAGAAGGTTCCCTTGTCTTATGCCCCTGGAGAGAGTGAAAGGTTGGGAGGGTACTCCATTTACCAGGATGTTAAAAAAGGCTAACGAGGTTAGTTTCATGATCCATTCGACCCATTGATGGTCGAAGCCAAAGGCTTCGAGCATAGAGTGAAGGTACTGCCAGCTAACTCTATCAAAACATTTTGAAAGATCGAGTTTGATAAGCATACCTGGGGTTTTAGTCATCTTGAGAGAGTGGATTACCTCATGAGCAAGAATGATGTTGTCCATGATTTGTCGTCCCTCTACATAGCCTGATTGTTCCTTGGAGATGATGAAGGGCAGGATTGGCTTAAGACGTGTAGCAATCACCTTTGTAATGATTTTGTATATGACATTGCAGAGTGAGATTGGTCTGTATTGCTTGGTATGGGTTACCCTCTCCTCCTTCGGAATTAGAGTGAGGAAAGTTGCATTAAGGGTTGTTAATAGTTGGTCGGAGGTTCGTGATTCCTCCACGACGTGCCTCACCTCTTCCTTGATTAGATCCCAACAATGGTGGAAGAAGTCAGTGGTGAAACCGTCTGGGCCGGGTGCCTTGCCTGGCGGCATTGATTTAACTGCCTTATCCACTTCTTCCTGAGTAATGGGTCTCATTAGTGCTTCATTCTGTTCTGGAGTCACGAGGGAGGGTATGTGCCCTCTTATCCTCTGAATTGTTTTTGTTTTGTCCTTGTTGGTTTACTTTAGGAGATATTTGTAGTAGGTGTTTATCTCTTCAGCAATTTGGTTGTGTTCCTTGATTGGGTTTCCTTGGGCATCTTCCAGATGCATTATTCGATTGATGTAGCGACGGTGCATCATGGCTCTATGGAAGAATTTTTTGTTCCTCTCACCCTCTTTAAGCCATTGGACTCTGGATTTCTGTCGCCATAGTATTTCCTCTTGATTTTTCCTTTCCTCGAAACTTGGTTGGAGCTCTAGTTCCTCCTTCATTAGGTTTGTTGTTCTAGTCCCTGAAATGAATATTTCCTGCAGTTCTGCTAGCCTGTTTTTGATAGCCTGCATGTTTTGAAATATGTTTCCAAAAGTTTTCTTGTTCCATAGCTTTAGCGAGTTTTTGAAGTTTTTAAGACACTGCTGGAACTTGTACATGAAGGTGCCATGGTCTATTTTCGCTTGGGCCCACCAAGACTTTGTGAGATGATGGAAGTCAAGGTGTGATAGCCAGAATTTCTCAAATCGAAAGGGTTTGTGCTGCGGCATGGTCCCTATTTCTAGGAAGAAGGCGACCTACCAATGGTCTGAGCCTACTCTTGGAAGAATGAGGCTCTCCATGCTCGGATCTCATTCTAGTAGTTCCTCCGCTGTGAGGAAGCGATCCAGACGGCAAGCCACCTATTGGTGCCCCGATCTGCAGTTGGACCATGTGAAAGTTCCACTGCAGTTTTCTATGTCTATTAGATTTAGTGAGTCGATGAGGGTTTTGAACTTACCACTGTCAGGCTCCAGTCGCTTAGTTCCACCTTTTTTCTCCTCCAGCGTCAAGATCATGTTGAAGTCATCACCTAGGATCCAGTTGGGCATGCACAACATGGTTTTGATATGAGCTATTCGCTTCATGAGATTGTCCTTGTCTTGCTGATTCTGAGGTCCGTAGACATTTGTGATGTAGCCTTCCTAAGTTGACCCTGTGATCATGAAGTGGGCAGTAAGCATGCCCAAGGTAGAGAAGGGTTCGCTTAGGGTGACAGTATTGGGGTTCCATAAGATGGTTAATCCTCTTGATGCTCTGGTGGAGTCGGTGTGTATGGATTCACATCCGTGTCAACTTCTTTGGAATGTGATTTATGCTTCCGGTCCTACACATTTTGTCTCTTGTAGTAGCAAGATGTTTGGTTTTTCTGCTCGGATCAAGTCTCATAGGATCCTTTGTTCGGATCTACCATTAAGTCCCCTTATGTTCCAGGTGATGATCTTCATCATAATGTTTGTTGGGTTGGGTGGAGGTATCCCTCCGAAAGCTTTTGGATCTGCCCATAATTGAGCATGAGATTTCCTGCCTCCTTGATAAGCTGATGGGTTGACTTTCGTCCTCTTCTTTTGTTTTCTCATGGTATCCTCTTTGAGTCTAAGCTTGGATCTGTGGCTATACCCAGCCTAGTTGTGGATCCCGCAATGGAGTCCAGAAAAACTTTATGGACTTTGCGGAGTTGCTCTTCGGAGAGGGCTTGTAGATCCTTTTGGTTTAGGGATTCTTCTAGTTTTTCCAGTTCTATGCCTGCTAATTCATGGTATTCCAACTGCATGTGGATATCTGTGTCCATGGGGCTGCTTTCTTCTGGCCTGGTCTCATTGGTTTGGATCAATGAGGGTGTAGCTTGGTTCTTCCCTTTCGCCTGTTGTTTTGTTGTGTGTGGATCTTGTATTTCTTCATCTTCCGGTAGCTTTGGTTGCTTGGATATTCAGTGGACAATCCCTAAAAAGGTGGCCATGTTCATGACACTTCCGGCAGCAGAAAGGAATGTGTTCATAGTCCAGCGTTTGTTGCCATTCTTCATCTTGATATTCCAGAGTGACAGATCCTGAAAGAGCTTTGGAGATGTCCATGTATACACAGATTCGAGCATATGAGGTGTATTTTCTTTGCCTTGTGGCTTCTGAAGCTTTGACATAGTGCCCTACTGTGTTTCCTATTCCCATGAGGATTTCCTCCAGCCAAAACTCCTGAGGCAGAGAGTAAAGTCGGATCCAGACTAGAGCCATTGTAAAATATTCTTTTTTCGAGCTGAATATGTCCGTCCAGAAGCGTAGGAAAAGCCCGACCAAATTGTAAAAGTATGGTCCATTTTCAAAAATTTTGTCCTTATCCTCCAGGTTGTATAGGATGATTGTGAAAAAGCCTTTGGAGCTTAACTGGATTTTGTAATCTCCTTTAGGGTTCCACCAGTGCTTGATCCAGCGGGTTAGGTCATGTTCGGATGGCCATAATCCTAGAAACTTGCCTATGAGGGTATGCTCGCGCATGAACTGAGTGTGTTCGCCCACCCTTGTTGAGCTGATGAGATACCTTGGGGGTTTCTACGATTGCAGGATGCATTTTCCCTTCTCCCAGCTTCGAGATTCTTTTGGATGGGATGTACCTGCTTCCACATGCATCTCTTTCTGTATCCCTTGTTCACTGGCTAGGAGTTGGTCTCGTAGCGACGACGGCGACTCGAAGGAGGGATGCTTCGCTCTTGTGCCCGCCCTATCGTTGGCGGTTACATTGTTGTATGAGGGGGGTTTCCCCCCCTCCGCTGGACTCATTCTGACTAATCAGTCTTGGGTTCTGCCTATTACAAATCGTAGCAGACGAGAGGTACCGTGGCAGATAGTTTGGGTCATGCAGCAAGAGTGCAAGGGAAGCATTGCAGAGCGCTAGGGTTTCCTCTACCCCCTAACTTGAAATTATTTCAATGTTAACCATAAATAAAATATTTTAATGTCAACCTTAAGTATAAGGTTTAAATATCAAATTTATATATATATATATATCCCAAAAAAAATTGAAAGTAAAACAATATATATATATATATATATATATATATATATATATATATATCCCAAAAACAATTGAAAGTAAAACATTTCTTATGGTTAAAACATTTAAAACATGGAGTTGACAAGATGCATATATATATTGAGGGATACATCTAATGGCTCAAAACCACTTGAGCTAACCCTTGGGGATACATATATATATCCTTCTTACTTTTGGATTTATATGGGTCCAAAAGGATCAAGTCCCTCTAGGTATTTTTTTTTTTAATTGAAAAAAAATACAAAATGTTTGCACCTCTAGGGATTTGATCCATTTTGGCTTAATATATCCAAATTCAAGATGAATTTACTTTACTTATAGTTTAGTGGTCAATTTGAAGTGAGGATAGTTATCAACAGCATGTTCATCATTGTTATTAAAAAAAAAATCATGTCACCTAATTCATTATTGGTCTATATGGATCTTGGGTATGCCCGAGGAAGGCTAACTCTTGGCCAATTAAAAGTAGATTTAAAGTCTTACTCTAAAACCAATAACAATTTCATCATAAATAGTATCATCAAGAAAACAAATGTACTTTGTGATCATCATGAAAACTACCTTAAGATCTTGTGTTTTTTAATAACATCTAACGTTAATTCCATACATAAAACTGTTTACTATCTATAAAACATCATTTTCATTGTTATTTAAGTTATACATGTACATTCACAATAACTAAAACACACTACTCATTTAAACACTTTAAAATAGAACGCTAAATACCACCACAAAATATTTATACACTATTAAATCTGAAATGTCCTTTAATCCAACAACTAAGTACTTAGAAGCTCTCTTTCTTTATGGACTAGTTCAAACTTGCTACATAGAATGTAAGGTAGCTAGAGAGGTAGTGGGGGGGCCCAGAGGGCCCATAGTGATAATAGTGAAGGTCATTCAATATAAGGTGGACTAGGTCCATTATATTATTAAATAAGGCCCACTATGATAGTCAGATATAACAAATGAGTAATTAGATATAATAAATATAAAATGACTTTTTAGAATGTTCTACTTCTAGAAGATTCCTCATCTAGAATGTTCTTAGGTGATGGTAGCACTATATACAGGGGTTCAAGAAATGTAATGAGACATGAAGAGAATTATTGTATTTGGAGCTGAAGCTTATTAGGACGATGCCTCCTCGAAGAGGCAAGTGAACAGGAGAGGATCCCTTCCATAATAGGATCCATTGTATGGTGTTGCCCTACCTCAAGGGTTTTCTCTATATTATTGTGTTCATGTTATGGTGAATGTTTTATGGTTTATTCTTGGTTATTTCTGAAGTATATTTGTAGATCTGATATAGGTATTTAACAAGTGATATCAGATCACTTTCCTTGGCAGACATTGTGGACAAATATTTTTTATTTTTGCAGATTGTTTTTCGGAGAAGAAAAAAGAGAGTCGCGACGTTCCAGATATTTTAGGTATATTTATGTGCAAAATTTGTAGAATCCAGTTGTATATCTGAATTCCTCTCAGAAAAACACCCAAGTTGAAAAAAAAAATCGTCTGAAACGGAGTTCGGAAAGTCAAGATATTGAAGTTTTAAAATCTACAAATTTTCAGGGTTTTTTTCGCGGACGACGGCACGATTTTTTTTTTTTTTTTGGTAATAGATAGAGGCTGAATTTTCCCAAACAAATCACAGATCTGAGTTCCTCTCACAATTTCACCCAATTTTAAAAAAACAATCAGCCGAAACAGAGTCCGGGAAGTGAAGTTATGAGCATTTTAAATTCAGTAGTTTTTCCGGAAAAAGCCGCGATTTTCTGCAGTAATTTATTGTTCTATTTTTTGGGTTTTTTTTCATGACGGATGTGGGACCAAAGAGTTCATAGGGTGATAAGATGGTTATTTCCTCTCAAACCCTCAAGGGAATTCTTGAAGCATTCAAATCCAAATTGTATGACACATTGGATTCTAGATTGCATGAGCTTGCAAATGGTCTCAATGATAGTTTCCGTAGTATTCGAGATTCATTGGATAACATGAAACATATATTTCTTATGGCAGACATCATGGATGAATATAATCAAGAAATATATGCTTGGTATGATTTTGAGTCCGATTATGATGATTGGTATATGGATAGTTGTCATTTCTGGGATGACAACCACTTTCTTATTTTATTTGATGACTCTAATCCACCTTTTGTAGAGAGCATCAATATGACCAATCGAGAGCCAATGGTTATTACCAGTGTTCATCCTGCATATTCTATAGTGGTATTATTCCTTCCAGATTCTGCTACGACCCTTTTCCACTATGTGGATGGATATTCTTATTTGGATCCACGTGACAGGTGTCATTCTTTGGAGCATCATTTTGAGTTGGTTATTGGGTTCCAAAATCTTCCACGGGGAGTTCACATGAGCACTTGGACATGGGCCCCGAGCTTACAATGGTGGTTGGACTACTTCATCATGGTGGCTTTCCTTTCTACATGGGACTTTGGTTCTCTAGTCTTCTTCAACATTATGGTCCACGATTATCCATGGGACCCTGGTATATGGTTGTACATCAAGCGTTGAGGACAACGTTTTCATAAAGAGGATGGAATGTAAAGTAGCTAGAGAGGTAGTGGGGGGGGGCAAAGGGTCCATAGTGATAATAGTGGAGGTCATTCAATGTAAGGTAGACTAGGTCCACTATATTATTAAATAAGACCCACTATGGTAGTGAGATATAATAAATGGGTAATTAGATATAATAAATATAAGAGGACTTCTTAGAAGGTTCTACTTCTAGAAGATTCCTCCTCTTGAATGTTCTTAGGTGGTGGTAGCACTATATAAAGGGGTTCAAGCAATGTAATGAGACATGAAGTGAATTATTGTATTTGGAGCGGTAGCTCAATAGGAAGATGTCCCCTCGAAGAGGCAAGTGAACAAGAGAGGATCTCTTCCATAATAGGATCCATTGTATGGTGTTTCCCTACCTCAAGGGTTTTTGTAATAAAGTTGTGGTTTTCTATATGGTTTCATATATCTTGTGTGGTGATTGTATTCAGATATATTTGGATCTATTGTGATATTTTGTATTCAGATATTTGGTTCTTAACATAGAAAAATCACCAAAAATTAAAAAAATAACCATAAAAAATCAAAATCTTAACATGTTTAAACTACATTTTTCTTTACTATCTAGTACCATGTAATGGTTAAGAACTGCTTTCTCTTAAGAATTCACAAGTTCAAATCCAAAGGGGATAGAATATGCTTCCTCTTAAAAAATTACAAATTCAAATCCACATAGAGATAGAGTATGTATACCTCCATAAACTTTAAAACTAAATAAATGTAACAGTCTAAATTATAATTATAAAAATCAAATCCAATTATTGATCACAATAATATCTAAAATGATATTCTTCCCATTTCAACAATGTACACATCAAATCACATATATTTCAAAATATAACGAGTAGAATTTTTATATTATTTATATATTTGGTTAAATAATAAAATAAAATGCAAAGTTAGCGTAAAAGATCGATAACATATATAATATCCAAAATATAACGAGTAGAATTTTTATATTATTTATATATTTCGTTAAATAATAGAATAAAATGCAAAGTTAGCGTAAACACAGAGATCGGTAAAATATATAATAAATAAATTTGTTGCTAAATTTTTTATTCAACAATGTACACATCAAATCACATATATTCCAAAATATAACGAGTAGAATTTTTATATTATTTATATATTTAGTTAAGTAATAGAATAAAATGCAAAGTTTGCGTAAACAGAGAGATCGATCAAATATATAATAAGTTATATAATAAGTTTGTTGTTAAATTTTTTTATTAATAAAGAGATTGATAAAAAAAATACAATAAATTTCTTGTTAAATATTTTATTTTTTTTGTTTGTTAATTTGTGTGGGATTTGTTGGCTATGCAATTAACTTGTGGTTTAAGAAACCGCGACTCAGGGGCATCTAAGCCATCAAAATCACCCGGGGATCGCACCCGGCCTGAGCCACACCAACCCTTAACATGATTGGATTTTTTGTCCCCAAGGTTTCGAACCAATGACTTTAACATCACGGAGTGGCTTAACAACACACTCCGTCACCGACTATCCTACACCTCGAGAACTTGTTAAATATTTTATTAAATAATCAATTATATATAATTATTTGACCACTTCTGATTATATTTGACCACTTCTGCAGTTCATTTTTAAGAAAAATCATGGGTATCAATTTATATTATGTAATAGTTTAAGTTATAACAATGAAACCAAAACGAATAAAAGCACCACTCACCGGTCTAAAAAATAAATTATTTTAAAAACAATAAAATGTGTTTAAACTATTGGAGCTCGTTGTCCTATTTCCAATCCACCACTCCAATAATACAGAACATTGCATCGCAAATATTTCACTATAATTTAAAATTTCAAATTGAATTAAAAGTCACCGCTCAATTTAAAAATAAACTATTTTAAAATAGTGAAACTCTTTAATGTTATTCAACCTACCATTCTAATAATACAAAACATTACTCTATAAATAATTTATTTCAGTAATTCAACTTGATATAATTATAATCATTATCATCATCATTTAATTTTAAGTTCATAAATATTATATTGATGTATGAAATTTTATTGAGTGTAAAATAAGAGACCCTTTAACATAGTGATATATAATGTCTTTTTTTGTGGAAAAAGGGATTCCTTCTATACAATGATTTGGCTGTTAAAGTTTATGAATGTCTACATACCTTAATCCCCTCTAATTTTGAACTTATAATTTCATCTAAGAAAATGCATGTTCTTACCCATTAAACCAAATATTTGAATATAAAATATAAACAAAAAAATAAAAATTATATTTAAAAATATAATATGTAAGATATGTATATGAAATGATTGATTAATAATTACATTTAAAAAAATGAAGAGTTAACATAAAGAGAAAGATCAAGATAGCTAAAATTTATACAATAAAGTTGTATCTATTGTATAGTTTATAATTGTAAGGCTTTAACTTCCCATCTCTTCCATTGGTAGAATGAAAAAATATCTTGTGGTCATAATTGGAATTTACTTAAGCAAATTAAAAATAGTTATCAATTTTTTTCACTTAAATTGGTTTTTAGTCTTAATTTCTAATCTAACACAAAGACATCATTAACTTGATTATGTATTTTTCTTCTCAATCAAATTTTAAAATTCTCAACCAATTATGAAAAGACAATATATATAATTAATAATCTCTATTCACCGAAACTAAAATTATGTGATTGTACTACTTGAGGCTATATTCTAGTATGAGGGAGATGTATAATTCCTTTGATACTCAACATGGAGTTGATATGTGACATTTTCAAAAAAAATATTATTAATAAAATATATATTTCAATATCGACCATAAATAAAATATTTCAATGTCCACCTTAAGTAAAATATTTCAATATCAACTTTATATGAAATAAACATAGTTACTGACTTGATGAGAAGTGTAACCTCAAAATTAGAACTTTAGCTCTAAAAACCCATATATTGGGGCTAAAAACACTAAAATAAACCTCCATTTTGAAAGTTGGTGCTACTAGTAGCATCATTTTTTCTTAGAGTTAAAATTTCCAAGTTTTGCAACCATGGCCTTAACAACTTCATAGTGTTTCTAGAAAAAATATTAAGTCAACCACCGAATAGAAAAGTAGCAGTAAGAGCAAAAACCTTTTCTTTTCGAGGTCAAAATTACAACTTATTTGAAACCATGGCCTTAATAGTATGTATCGTTGCAACCAAAACTTTTAAATCAAACACGTAATGGAAAATTGAGGCTCCTAGTAGCATCCCCCCTTTATTTTCTAAGTCAACATTACAAATTTTTTGAGACTCGTGGCCTTAACAATTGGTACCATTGCAACCAAAATATTAAAATCAACTCTTGAATAAAAAAGATGTGTTACCAGTAACAATCCTCTGTTTTTTTTTAGCTTAAAATTGGAATAGTTTTGAAACCATGGCCTAAAATCTTAGTGTAGTTGTAAACAAAATAATAAAAAAAGGGAAAAAACCCAAAGTATGGAAAAAATATGTAAAAATAAAGAAGAAAAAAAAAATCCCAAATTGAGAGGAAAAAACATGTTTCTTTTTAATAAAAAGTTTAATTTGTTGGAAAAACCTTTTCTATGCCCCTCCTTCATGAGAAAATTATGTTGGAGAAAGGATCAATCGACCCTTATCTATGCACCTCCTTGGCGGGAATACTATGCTGGAGGAAGGGTTAATTGACCCTTCCTTGTGATCCTTTAGAAAACAATACTATGCTCAAGAAAGGGTAGATCAACCCTTCCTCATCCACCTCCTCAAAAAACATATTATGATGGAGGAAAGGTCGGTCGATCCTTCACAAATATCCCTTAGTCGATATTTCTATGTTGGAGGAAGGATCAACCAACCCTTCCCCAGGACCCCCTTCCATGAGAATATTGTGTTGGGGGAAGGGTCAACTAATGCTTCCATGGGATCATCCTACTCTATGCAGAAAATATGCTTAAGAAAGGGTCAACCAACCTTTCCATTAGAAACCTTTTAGATTTCTATGTTGGATGAAGGGTCAACTGAAACTTCCTTGTGTAGTGTACCTTTTGCTAGACCAAGGCTTATAACGCACAATATAACAATCGGTATACACTTACATTTGATTTACATAACACATACAGTCCAGTATATATATATATATATATACACCACATGCATTTAAGAAATTAAACACACTCAACACAGAGTATTCATATGAATTATTTCCATAATTAACAATCACTTGCACTTCATACTAATTCATATACACAGCGGAAAACATGATAATATATACAACACAGTCATGCCAAAATGTGATAAGAACATAGTTAAACACTTATCTTGTAACAGTGGTGAAATCCACCAACCA
>ML780612.1:793112-805090 GCA_009831015.1 Picea engelmannii | reverse complement strand
CGGCAACAGGCCGGATCAGGAAGTCTCAGAGCCTGAAGCTGGTGCTGGACACTCTCTGGAAGAAACCTCTCCCAACAATATCCACCTCCCTTACCTAGAGAGAGGTCACACACAGGCTCAATTACCACCTGCACTGGACAACAATTCACGCGCAATACATCTTTGCCTGACCACAAAGTCAACAGGGAATACAGACTCAGGCCTCTCAAAACCAGCTCCGCAATGGCAACTAGGTCTCACGGTGTTGATATTCAGAATTGCCTGAGAAGCAATTTCCGTAGGGAATTACACAGACTCCCCCTTTCGGTCGAATGGTCGTTTCCCTTCCCCCCTACCCAGGATAGACTCATGCTCTAGTGTTGGGAATGCGTGACAGACAATCCATGCAAGGGGTCACACAGGTTTGGACGGTTCAGACTGGGGATGTACCGGCTTTCCCAGATAGAACATAGATACACGCCTTTCGGTTCAGAGGATGTACGAGGGTTTTTCTGCAAGAGTCAGACCCCTTCCCTTCTGGCAGTCCGTGAGTCCCATGGAGGAGGAAACCCCCAACACGTCTCATCTCGGCCTTTTATTGCATGGTCAGGGTTGACACTTGTCACCCATGTGACTACACACATTCCTGCAACGTGCGTGCCTCCCGCCATCTAGAAATCACATGTCCTTCCAAAAAGGACTTAGGTTAAAACATATAATACACTTCTCTTTTGGAATAATATTAAAATATTATTTCCAAGGCTTAAGCCCCCTAGGCTCAACACTTAGCCCCTTTTCCCCACCTTCAGCCCCCTAACTCCTTGCCCATTCTGTGGATGCTAAATCCCCCTTCACTCATTCATCGTGGTTAGTCTACACATGGCAGTGTTTGTATTTTATTAATCATTCTGCATACATACAAGTACATCAGCAGGCTCCTGGCCTTCAATACTTAGGCTCCCTGGCCTAACAAACCCATAAGCCTACTAGTTATACAAAACTTGGCTCAGCAGCCTATAAAACATAATTACAATTCCTTTCAAAACATGGTTTACAACGGGGCTCGGCCTTGGGGACACTACAATCCCCCTCCCCTTATTTTTGCATTGTCCTCAGTGCAGCTTTACACAACATTTGCATGCCTTTCAAAATTTTCAAAAATATGCGGGTACTCTGCCCGCATAACCTCTTCATGCTCCCATGTCGCGTCCTCAGAACTGTACCAGGTCCACTGGACCCTTACAAGTTCTATAGCTCGATTCCACAGTTGTTTTCTTTTCCTGTCCAATATGCGCATACGATGCACTTGCAGGACACCTTCTGGTTCCACTTGAATCACATTCCAATCGATAACATGATTAGCATCGGGTACATATTTCTTAAGCAGTGAAACATGAAATACATTATGTACAGTCATAGAGGCAGGTAATGCAAGCATGTATGCAACCGACCCAATCCTTTCCAGGATCTCAAATGGCCCACAAAATCTTGCTGCCAACTTGGTGCAACTTCCCAATTTCAGGGAACTCCTGTTAGTTTTCCCTTTCAGGAAAACATGGTCTCCCACTTTGAATTCTTTATGGGTTCTGTTATTATCAGCGTAAATTTTCTTCCTGTCCTGGGCAACTTTCAGATTCTGTTTGATTTTTATCATCTGATCTTCCATCTCTTTGAGTATTTCGGGTCCAACTACTATTCTGTCAGTTGGATTATCCCAGCTTACTGGAGTGTTGCACTT
Source organism: Picea engelmannii (assembly GCA_009831015.1). Lineage (NCBI taxonomy): Eukaryota > Viridiplantae > Streptophyta > Pinopsida > Pinales > Pinaceae > Picea > Picea engelmannii. The sequence goes on along the minus strand of ML780612.1, from coordinate 803,373 downwards.
TCTTCCATAAAGTGCTTCGAATGGGATCATCTTCAATGATGCATGGTACCCATTATTGTAGGCGAATTCTACCAAATGCAGGTAGTCCCCCCACCTGGATGGTTTATCCATCACATACATTCTCAGCATGTCTTCGATTACTCTGTTTACTCTCTCTGTCTGTCCATCAGACTTGGGATGATATGTTGTGCTAAAGTTCAGATTCGTTCCGAATCCTTTGAACAGTCCTTTCCGGAAATTTGAAGTGAATTTCGAGTCCCTATCAGACACAATTGTCTTAGGAATTCCATGCAAGCGTGCAACTTCTTTTAAAAAAATATCAGCCACATCTGTTGCTTTGTGGGTGGTCTTCAGTGGAATAAAATGGGCGGCTTTGGTAAGCTTGTCCACCACCACCATGATTGAATCATGCTGCTTGCTTGTCCTGAGAAATCCTGTGATAAAATCCATTGTTACCACGTCCCATTTCCATTCAGGAATAGGTAAAGGCTGCAGCAACCCTGCTAGGTGCCTATGCTCCGCCTTAACCTTCTGGCACTCCATACATCTAGCAATGTATTCCGCAATTTCTTTCTTCAAACCTGGCCAAAAATAATGGCCCTTGACTGCTGCCATAGTCTTCTGATATCCAGGGTGTCTAGCATAAGCCACATTATGCATTTCCTTTAGAATTTCTAGCTTCAATTCTTGAACATTAGGTAAATACACCCTATTTTTATACAGAAGTAAACCATCAGTTCCCAAAGTGTAACTTTCCCGGGTTTGTGGTCTCTCACGCTGTTGTAGCTTTGCTACAAGATTTTTGTACTGCAAATTATCATTGGCAGCTTCTAAAATTATGTCTTTCATCTCAGTCTGGTACATGCTAATGGATGTAGCATGTAATTCGTGCACTTTTCTGCTGAGTGCATCAGCCACCTTATTTTCTTTCCCTTTGATATGCTTGATATCAAAGTCATATTCACACAGAAATTCCAGCCATCTAATTTGACTGGCATTTAAGGTTGGCTAATCAAATAAATATTTCAAACCATTGTGGTCTGTTCTTAATTCAAATTTCTTGCCCATGAGGTAATGTCTCCATATCCTCAAGGCGTGGACAATTGTTGCCAGCTCTAAATCGTGGGTGGCGTAGTTCTTCTCATGTTCCTTCAACTTCCAGGACTCATAACAAATTACAAATCCCTCTTGGCTGAGAACTCCTCCCAGTCCCTCCTTACACTCATCTGTGCACACTACGTAATCCTTGTTTGGATCCGCAATCTTCAGGATTGGAGCACTAGTTAGCAGCTGCTTCAATCGCTGGAAGTTGTTCTCACATTCATCGATCCACTGAAACTTCTTCTCCTTCCTTTGCAAGGAAGTGATAGCATGAGCTATCCTTGAAAATCTGGCTATGAACCTCCTATAATAGCCTGCCAGACCCATAAAATATCTAACTTCTGTCACATTCCTTGGCACTGGCCATTCTCGAATGGCCTGTACCTTTTCAGGATCCACAACGATCCCTTCCTCAGATATAATGCGTCCCAAGTAATGGATCTGCTTTTGGTAAAATGAGCACTTGCTCAGTTTTGCATATAGCTGGTGTTCTCTCAACACCTGCAGCACCATTCTCAAGTGTTGTTCATGTTCTTCCTTTGTCTTGGAATACACCAATATATCATCCAAGAAGACTATGATAAACTTGTCCAGATAATTCCTGAACACTCCATTCATTAAGCACATGAAGACAGCAGGCGCGTTGGACAGTCCAAACGGCACCACTGTAAATTCATAATGACAGTACCTTGTTCTGAAGGCGGTATTGCTGATGTCTTCATATTTTATCCTCACTTGATGATATCCAGATCGAAGATCTATTTTCGAAAATACTTTCGCATCCTTTAACTGATCAAAAAGATCATCAATCCTTGGCAGAGGATACTTGTTTTTGACAGTGACTTTATTCAATTGCCGAAAGTCAATGCACAGCCTCAACGTCCCATCTTTCTTCTTCACAAATAGGACCGGGGCTCCCCACGGTGACACACTGGGGAAAACGTAACCTTTCTTTAGTAGCTCTTCGAGCTGTAGTTACAACTCTTTCAGCTCTAGTGTGCTCATTCTATAAGGAGCCTTTGAAATTGAAGCTACTCCAGGCATCGGATTTATAGAAAAATCGATGTCCCTCTTCGGAGGTAGTCCAGGCACCTCCTGAAACACGTCCTCAAACTCTTTGAGCACCATGTGGTCTTCCATATTCGAGACCACATTTTGGAATACTTCTTCCACCCGGGCTACAAATAATTGACAGCCTTTCCGGTAACATTTCTTCAGCTGCATGGCTGAGATTTCTCTAATAGCCACGGCTCTGGGAATTCCTTGGACTCTTACCTAATTTCCCTCTTCGTCCAGACATGTGAATCTCTTGTTATGACAATCAAGAAGGGCATGGTGCTAGTCCAACCAGTCCATCCCAATTAAGCAATCATATGAGCCTAAAGGCAGAATGTTCAATTCAGCCTTAGTGCTCATTCCTTTCATGTCCATCGAACATGACTTAACCAATTCAGTGACCTTCCTCTTGGTCCCTGTGGCCAACTGCACCAACCAAGACTTCTCATGTTTGCTCCTCGTTAGATGCAAACTTTCCACCACTCTAGGATCTACATAACTATGGCTAGCCCCTGAATCAATTAAAATAACAAGTGGTCGGTTGTTGATCGTACCTTCCACTTCAATCATGTGCGATTGAAATTTCGCCTGCTTGTTGTCTAGTGCTGCATAGATTCTCGGCATTCTACTGCCCATATCCTCCATTGTTTCAGCTTGTTGAACAGTATGTACAGTTCTTGCCTTACCATTTTTATGGGGACAATCTTTGTACTTGTGGTTTCCTTGACAACACCAACACTGAATGGGCGTCAGTCTCTGCCTTTGTACACCCTCTTCAGTCCTTCTCGACTCACTTAACGATGGCTGTCCCTGGCGACTGTTTCAGAAAAAGGAAGGCTTGTCTCCCTTCTGCCTCTGTTCTTTATTAAACCTCTTCTGGTCATCCCAAGCCTTCCGAAAGCTAGGCTTTTCCCTTTGTTGTTCGTATAAACATTTTTCTTTTCTGATGGTCTCTTCCATGGTCTTAGGATCGTCATATTGAATCTTTTCACTCATGAAAGGTGGTAGCCCACTCAGATACCTCTGAATCTTGACAGCCTCGTCTTTGATGAATGGAACATACCTCAGTAGTTCCAGAAAACTTCGTTCATACTCATCAATGGTCATACTTCCTAACTTGAGTTCGAAGAACTCCTTCATCTTTATGTCATAGTATCTTTTAGTCAGGTATTTCTTCTCGAAATATCTCTTAAATTCCTTCCAAGTGACCTCTTTCTCTCTGATGTGCTGCACCTGCACAAACAGATCCCACCACATGGATGCTTTTCCTTTCAGTTGGTACATTGCAATTCTTCCTTCTGCATGGGCAGAATAATTCTGCAATTGGAAGTATTTCTTCATGCCAAGCAACCATGTCTCGGCATCTTCCTCCTTCTTATGTTCTCCATCGAATGTTGGAGGTTTACTCTTGTTCATCTCTCCTTTCAATTCTTCCCTTCCAGATTTCCGATGTTTTCTGGTAGGGGATGAGCTCGAACTGCTGTGTGTCTCCCTGTCCGAATGTTTTTGGGAGCGACTGTGATGTCGGCTACCACTCCTCGATCTGCTTCTTCTCCCATGATTTCTGTGACTCTCCATCATACTTGAGTCTCTTCCTTTCTCGAGTTTCTTCTCTATTCTTTCCAGGCTCTTCAACAATTTTAAATTGAATTCACCCTGCCGATCCTGGATTTTCATGAGCTTTCGGCTATCAGTTAGGCGAGCATGGGCATCCTTCTGCAATCTTTCGATGAGTTGCATCATATGTTCTTCCTTATCCATCTCTTTTCCGTGCCCATTAGAGTTCGATCCTTTGACTCCTAAGTTAACATCCTTTCCTTCCCGTTCGTCTTCCATTTCAGGGGTAATCTGCACTCTTCCCCACTCCATACTCGACGTTGATTAACTGGAGTTATGGCCTTCGTTGAACTCTGCACACGCACCGTGCAATTGAATTCAAAATTTTTCAGGCCATTAAACTTCATGAACAATCCACAACATTTATAACTAATACGAACAAGAACGAAAGACATTTCAACTTCACAAAGTTTTCTGAGTTGTCTGGCTCTGTAATTTCTGGGACTTCGGAACTTCGGAATCTCAGTCCACGAAGATCCGACAGTTAAATATACGAAACCCAAGTCACCCTTTTTGCAACTCGCGATCTCGCGAGTTCGTGAGTCGAAATCATTCGACTCATTCCTCTAAACGCCGATACCTGAGATGCGACAAGGTATGGCTCTTTTCTTTGTTACTGCCCTCTCCACATGTAACCATAGGCTAGTCTTAAATGTCAGTGCCTCTCGCAACCTCGCAACCTCTCCGGTTGAACCGTCGAGCTTTCACCCTCCTATTCCGCGAACCCCCGAGATGCGAGAATTCAACGGAGTGTCGACTCCTATCTCCTGGCAATGCGTGTCCACCCGTCGACCACGTGGGTCCCACCTTATGCACTGCCATGTGACCACATGAACCTCGTCTCTCGGCACTTCGCGACTCGTGAATCCTAACACCAATACTTCGGGACTTCTCGTGGCAAGATCCTGAGGCTTCGTGCCACCTGTATTCCACTCACCGGCCTCGCTATGTCCCACAGTGTCCTCCAACTGTTGGGGTATCGCTTCTCGCAATCTCACGACCCCCATGGCCAAATTCTTGAGCGTTTTCTCGTGAGGCTCCGATACATGATCCCACGTGCGGATCCAACAGTCCTCCTGCGATCCAGATCCAACGACGATTTCCTTCTCACTTCTCGCTACTTCGCGAGTTTCAATGTCGAGCTCCCGAGCTCTTATCTTACGAATCCCCGAGACGCGAGAAGTGAACGGAGTGTCGAATCCCTTCTCTGACCTTCGATGTCCGAATCCCCGATAGAGAGGATCTTGTGACACGTGTCCTCCCAATCGGACGGCTCAGATTTCCTCGGGACTTCGCATATCGCGATTTCCACACTCCGGTGCCATTTCCAAAGGAATTTTCGATCCTTACACACATTTTCCATATCCGACGGTCACGAGGGCTTGCCTTCCCTCTTGAATAGATCCTAAGGTTCTAACACCATGGGTGTAGAGACCCCTCTCCCCGTGGCCGTAGACCACATCGGCTGTAGTTTCACTGTACCGCTAAACTTCCTGAGTTCTTACTAAAAACTTGTCAAGTGTCTCTTTGACGTTTCGGAGCAAACCAGGGTCCAAAATTGGTCCTCTCGACTCAATTTCCCCTCGCATTCTCAGTCCAAAGACCGCTCCACTGGCCCATCTAGGCTCAGTGTCGAAACTAGGCTCTGATACCACTTTGTAGTGTACCTTTTTCTAGACCAAGGCTTATAACGCACAATATAACAATCGGTATACACTTACATTTGATTTACATAACACATACAGTCCAGTATATATATACACCACATGCATTTAAGCAATTAAACACACTCAACACAGAGTATTCATATGAATTATTGCCATAATTAACAATCACTTGCACTTCATACTAATTCATATACACAACGGAAAACATGATAATATATACAACACAGTCATGACAAAATGTGATAAGAACATAGTTAAACACTTATCTTGTAACAATGGTGAAATCCACCAACCAAGTGCAAGCCTTCCACGAACCTCCCAGCCTTAGACCACACTGCTCATCATCTCAACAGTGGGTCACCCCCAAGCTGGGACTAAGCTCCACCCCCAGGGCAAGGAATCCTAGACTATACTGAGGTTACAGGGAAAACAACACATAGAATATGGAAGGATTCTTTCCAGGATGCCATCTTACGCCCACTACTCCCAGACCCTCATTCCCCACATTCCTGTTCCGCCCGGGAGTATACACCTTCACAAGCATAGTCCATCGGTGCTAACCTCCCTCTCTGGGCCTCGACAACAGGCTGGATCAGGAAGTCTCAGAGCCTGAAGCTGGTGCTGGACACTCTCTGGAAGAAACCTCTCCCAACAATATCCACCTCCCTTACCTAGAGAGAGGCCACACACAGGATCAATTACCACCTTCACTGGACAACAATTCACATGCAATCCATCTCTGCTTGACCACAAAGTCAACCGGGAATATAGACTCAGGCCTCTCAAAACCAGCTCCGCAATGGCAACTAGGTCTCACGGTGTTGATATTCAGAATTGCCTGAGAAGCAATTTCCGCAGGGAATTACACAAACTCCCCCTTTCGGTCGAATGGCCATTTCCCTTCCCCCTTACCCAGGATAGACTCACGCTCTGGTGTTGGGAATGCGTGACAAACAATCCACGCAAGGGGTCACACAGGTTTGGACGGTTTAGACTGGGGATGTACCGGCTTTCCCATACAAAACACAGATACACGCCTTTCGGTTGAGAGGATGTATGAGGGTTTTTCTGCAAGAGTCAGACCCCTTCCCTTCTGGCAGTCCGTGAGTCCCATGGAGGAGGAAACCCCCAACACGGCTCATCTCGGCCTTTTATTGCATGGTCAGGGTTGACACTTGTGACCCATGCGACTACACGCATTCCTGCAACGTGCGTGCCTCCCACCATCTGGAAATCACATGTCCTTCCAAAAAGGACTTAGGTTAAAACATATAATGCACTTCTCTTTTGGAATAATATTAAAATATTATTTCCAAGGCTTAAGCCCCTTAAGCTCAACACTTATCCCCTTTTCCCCACCTTCATCCCCCTAACTCCTTGCCCATTCTGTGGATGCTCAATCCCCCTTCACTCATTCATCGTGGTCGGTCTGCACATGGTGGTCTTTGTATTTTATTAATCATTCTGCATACATACAAGTACATCAGCAGGCTCCTGGCCTTCAATACTTAGGCTCCCTGGCCTAACAAACCCATAAGCCTACCAGTTATACAAAACTTGGCTCACCAGCCTATAAAACATAATTACAATTCCTTTCAAAACATGGTTTACAATGGGGCTCGGCCTTGGGGACACTACACCTTGAGACCCCATTTTATGAGAATACTGTGTTGGGGGAAGGGTTGATTGATTCTTCAATAGAATCATCCCACTTTTTGTAGGAACTATGCTTGAGTAAGGGTTGACCAACCCTTCCACTAAAAACCCAATGAGATTTGTATGTTCGAGGAAGGGTTGGATGACCCTTCCCATGAGATTCCTATGCTGGAGGAAGGGTTAGTCAAATATTCCTTGGGACCCCATTCCATGAGATTACTATGTTGTGGGAAGAGTAGAAAGATGCTTCCACGGGATCATCCAATATTATGTGTATAAACTATGATTGAGTATGGGTCAAGCAACCCTTAGACTAGATACCCTGTGATGCAAATACCATCCTTAGGAAGGGTTAACCAACCCTTCTACTTTCTCCCCCTTGATGAATGTACTATGTCAGAGGAAGGGTTGGCTAACACTTCACTCAGATCCCTTAGACGATACTACTATGCTCAGGAAATGGTTGGATGACCCTTCCCCATGCACATCCTTGATGTAAATGATATGTTGGATGAAAGATTGATCAATCCTTCTCCAAGATTCATTGGATGAGATCACTATTCTTGAGGAAGAGTCATATGAACCTTCCATAGGATCCCCCTCTACAAAAACAGAATGCTTTAGGAAGGGTTTTCTAACCATTCCACTCAATATGAGATGTGAATACCACCCTTAATGAAGGTTCGTTTGAACCTTCTTCGTGCTATGTTGGAGAAAGGGTTGGATGAACCTTTTGTAGGATCCCCCTCTACATTGAAACTATACTTGAGGAAGTCTTGAGCGACCCTTTCCACTATATACCTCATGATGTGAATGTCATCCTGAAGGAAGGGTTTGAAAATACTTCTCCATTCTCCCTATCTATGATAATACAATTGTATAATAAGGGTGGATTGGCACTTCCTTGTGACGCTATAAATAAGAATATTATACTCGAGAAAGGGTCATTTTACCCTTCTCTAGGATCCCCCTCTACGTGAATACAATGGTAGAGGAAGTGCCCATTGATTCTTCCACTGGGTACCCCAAGACATGAATACCATCCTTTTTGAAGGGCAGGCTAAAAATTATCCATGCTTAGCTTTCATGATAATACTATGTTGAAGGAAGGGTCATCTAACTCTTCCCATAATCCCCCTTTATGTAGAAAATATGCTTGAGGAAGGGTTAGCCAACCCTTCTACTAGATATCCCACAACATGAATACCATCATTAAGGAAGGGTTGTTTGACTCCTCTCCATGATCCACCTCCATGGGCATATCATGCTAGGGGAAGGTTTGGTCGACCCTTACATGGGATCATACCCCTCTATGAGGAAACCATTCTTGAGGAAAGGTTCACTGACCCTTCCAATAGATACCCAATGATGTGAATACCATCCACGAGGAAGAGTTGGTTGAACCTTATTTGTGTCTCCCCTCCATGAGAATACTAAGTTGGAGGAAGGGTTGAATGAACCTTTCTTGTGATCCCATTAAAAAAAATACTTGTTGGCACTGCACGTGGATGTCCTAAAAGAAAATAAAAAAAATTGAGTGGGGAAACATCACACAACACCTCATATTTGAAAGGCTTGATGTTTCAGGATAGGTGGCACTACTGGTTGATGTGAATGTATCATCCCTAGATCAAAAAATGATGGTGTATGGTTGAAGGAGTAACATTGTCAACAGATTCAAAATTTTGATGATCTTGGCTAAGATCAGGTTCTTCTGGCTCATGCTATCAACAATGAAATGTAGATTAGTCCCCTTCACCTACATTTTTGAATGAAATAGGTGCTCCTCCTTATCAAGCTCCTTTGACTCTTCTAGTTGGATCTTTGTGTTTTTTATGGTAGCACTGGGTTTTGCATTGATGACACACTTTCCCTTATCTTGTTTGGAATCAGAGTTCGAGCATTTTCCTTTAATATTGACCAACAATGATTGTTTTGAGCAACATTCATCAATGTTGTGCTAGGGGATTTTGTGGAAATCACACCAATTTCCAGTGTGCTTCTTTGACTTCTCACAGCCCTTCTTTGCATGCATCTTGGACTAGTTGTCTAGAGATTGGATATCCCTACTTTTTCCCTTGTTATGTGAGTTAGGGATGCCTTTACCATAATTTTGTTGTGGCGGATTTATAGACCCGAACTCTTGCTTATTCTGCTACTTGAATTTCTGCTCAATTTCGACAGTAATTCGATAAGTGGCTCCGAGTGAGGAGATTCCCAAGATGTACTTGTGTAGGCCATTACAGTACTTGAATTAAATCCATCTCTTCTTGGATGTACCTATGTATGCCATTATGGTACTTCAAAACCAAGTGCTTCTCAAAGTATTTGATACTCATTTTTGAGTGTAAGGTATGGAAAATGTTGGTGTACTCCAAGACCATCTGGTGTCTCTTTTGATATAGAATCATCCATCTCATGTACTGGTCATCATAGTTTCCAACAGGGTGGAATTCTTTCTTGAGGGAATCGACAAAATCTACCCAAATGGGTCATGCCTTGAATGTTATAGACTTTTCTTCGTTATATGTCTCTCTTAGTAATTTTCTCACCAAACTTTGACATGGGGAAGGGATATAAGAAACTCGAAGGTGATATTTTTGATGTCAATTTTTTTTTTAATATACTAATAAACCTCTAACATATTTAATGATTTATCCAAATCACTTGCATATATATGGCCTTCAAATAAATGAATATCAAAGTTAATTTGTAGCTTGAATGTTGTCGCACCTCCAAAATGGTTGCTTATTGAAGGTGCCTCACCTGCCATCGATAATTGTTGAAGGATTTGGGCGAATGTAACATCCAGTTCCACTGATCACTTTTCATATCACTTATTTATTCTTTGAGGACACTTGCGAGAAAGTGGTTTGGATAAAACATAATAGTTTACGATTAGCTACTTTGGTTTATGATTTAAAATGATGTCATCATTGAGTATTGAAATTTGATATGTTAATTATATTGATATATAACAAGTTAAGAACCAAATACCAATATAGTATAGAAAAACCTCATAAAAAGTAATCAACGCCTTGAAAAAGAGATAATTTCAGATAATAATCCTCTTCGAGGGGGAAACCTCCTTTTACCCCACTTAAATGTTCAAGTACAAGATGATTCAAAATGAAAATGTCTCCTTGGTATATATAGGAGACTAG